>JAQFYP010000342.1:0-25441 GCA_034694865.1 Bilobella braunerae | reverse complement strand
CATGTAACCTAAGAACCTCAGTCCTTGTTGACTAGGGCATTTGCCAATTGTCAAATAAATAAAATCATCATCATTAATAAAAAAGCTGTGCATAACTCACTATTTTTTTAAAAATTAAGGTTACATCCAAATTGTGCAAGATAAACGCTTCCGAACCCCCCGATTATGAACTATTTTTTGCTGACATTGAAAAATCTAAAACCGGAGTTGGATTAACAGAAGATGGAATTATATTAGCAGTTACAAATATATTAAACAAGATCGGAAAAAGGGTTTGTATCTTTATCTCAAGGCTTCTATATAATAATGCTGTTTTCAAATCTTATAAAAAAAATTATTCCACAATTATAACAGGAAATGGATCCCGACCGGTTCTTTAAAGTTGCGTTAGGTTTCATTCGGGACTTGAGAGACGGTAAAAATAAGTACGCATTTGTCAAAGTTGGAGTTCCAAGAATGCCGTATTACCATCAAGCACTGTACAAGTTGTGGCAAACAAAGCTACCAAATGTGCCGATAGAAAAATTTGATGAGAACCCTCCACTCACTCGACTAACAACCGAAAACTTAGAAGTCAGAGACATTTGAATGTTTTTTTTACATTTATTCGTTAAATTGCCTATTTTATTTAATTTTATCAACTTTAATTTAGTTTTTGAAGACTCAAAATTTGATGGATGCGGTTGAAAATACTCCTGTCGTAGCAAAAAGTATTTTAGAGGAGTTTGAAGCAAAACAGGAAACTGTGACTAAGCATATGGGAGATATGCTGATATTGTCTCAGATTTCAAACCCTCAGGCGTACAATCCTCTCACAAGCCCCGCACCAGACATTGAATACATTTTGTCAAAGGCGCTACTCGATATATTAACAGATGTGGAAGAGAAATTCAAAAGTTTTGTAATATTTGCTGACACATGACGTTAAAGTAGTAAATATTAATTTCTCTTTAAAATTTCAGCTCCAACACGAAGATACGCAGTATGTGATAATACAACTCGTTCCGGACAATACAAAAATGAAATGTAGTGTCAAATTTGTTCTCATTAAGTATTTCGCATTTGGCTTGCTCAACACTAATTACATCCGAATTCTTGACAATAAGAAAATATTTTTAATCGATGTAAGTAATAATTTGTTTAATTTTCTTTGGAGCTTTAAACTACTATACAGTCTGTAATTAATTTTGTCACATAGTTATATTTGAAAAAAATGTAATAATTTTTCTCGCATTACAATTTTTTTTGTATATTATTTCAAAAGTCGAATTGAAGAGTAATCTTGTAATAACGTTTATATTATTTATGTTTTTTGAAATACATTAAAACTGTTACCAAAATCAGGCACCAACCAATTGAAAGCTTTTCTAATAATATTGCGTATTTATTTTTTATATTTTTGTTAATAAACTCATTCGATATTCTTCCACAGCCCGAAGATAGCGGTGCAAAAAAATCAAGCGAAATCACGTCAGATTTTTTTGAAAAAATAACTATCGCTGTTGAAAATGTAAATAGAAACCTGGAAGCGGCTTCAATTGCGATAAAAGAAATGACGAGCAATATGGCATTGGAAGAAAAAGTAAAACGAACAATTTATGTAGTTCTTTACATTAGTTTATATAATACTAAAAATTGTTAACACGGACGACGTATCATGTTTTGTCTAGACTTCCAATTACAGTCTTCTAAGCATTAGCATCTCGTATAAGTTATTGGAAGGGAAGTGGGAAATCGCATTCACCATTGAGCACGGTTTCCAGAGAGTGTTGGATGCTCTCTTCACCAACGCTAAAAGTTCGAGACGCAACCGCACACCTTCTTACACAATGACTCAAAACTGGCTTTACAAGAATAATAACGCAGCAACCACTGTTGCAAGTGTTCCTACAACAGATTCAGAACAGGAACTTGTTCCATTCGAACTATCACCTAAGGTAAATTCTATTTGGCAATTGTTGAAAAAAAAAGAACAATAAAAATGTACCAAAATGTGTTAAAAAGTATTTGTATATTTGAAATTATTATATATCCTAGACAAATGCCACGATGCATTTTCTCGAGGATACGTTTCAACCTGGATAAGAAATTTAATAATTGAGTATCATTCACGGCTTTTGAACGTATTAAATGCCGTATTTTTGTAGCAGTAATTTTTAATTAGCCAATTAGTGGTTGTGCGTCTGCAATAAAAGGAGTATGCATGCATAAATCAAAAATTTAATTGCACTAAACCACATTCCCGTTTTTATTCATCCGGTCAAGCTCCTGTGGATGGGTATTTTAATTATGAGAATAGTTTATGAGAAAACTTAAATTTTTGCAAAATAGAAATAAAATCAGGAAGAGCAAAGACTTATTTATGCCATTATTTTGTAGCGAAAGCAATTATATGTAAATGTTTGGTGTGTCTCTTGGTCATAGGTTCATCTGTCAGCTGATCACGTACATCTACTACTCCACATACTTCAAATCTGTTTTGTATATGAGTTATTTTATATCGGACCTAGTTCAAGTTAAATTTTGTTTGACCATCCACCCAGTAAAAATTTTCCTACTTGCGCTACTTCATTGACTGTTTTACCTATGTTTGTATGTACTAGATTTCTAAGTTGGCGGAGTCTTTTACAAAGAACTTCAGCTCTGACATTAACTACCTTACTCTGCATAATAACATCTTAGCAAGAAAGGGAAGAACCGTACTAGAAGACCTCCTGTATGCAATCTCCGGCTTGAAGCTAGGAAACAAAAATGTACGTAACCTTGTTTATTAAATTTCAAGTTTTTTTTTACTGTTGTTGATAACTTACTATACATAAAAACGTTACGCTTTTGGATTCAAAATAAACCTTTTATAATTTTACATATTTAATTTTTTCGATTTTTGTTTGATAGTTTTGGGAACTTGTTGGACCATTAGCTGGCGTCGCATACAAGGAAGTTGTCATCGAAAATGAAGCTGTAGCAGAAAAGAATCAAAGGCAATACAATGTAACTTTTGTGTTTGAATCACTCATTTCAAATGTGAAAAGCAAATTCCCCGATCTTGAAATTGAACTTCAGGTATGAAGACCACTAACAAGGGAACTTTTCCTGGTGCCGCACGTGTTTGCATATGTCACCTATCCTCAACTTTAGTACTAGTTCCCTAACTAATATTTTTGAATAAAACTGCTTGTGAAATTCATAAACGGATTTTGTACAAAAATTCAAAATGCACTTAAGACGCTGTGAATTCCGAGCCGAAGGCTTAAATTTAGCTCAAATTTGGCGTAAAAAGAACATCCTACAAAAGAACAACAACTATTTATAAAAAGATATAAAAATATAATGGAAATTTGCATTACGTCAATTAAATTTAAATTGTTTTTCCGTAACTTTATATTGAAATATTTTGGAACTCTTTTTTTGAAAATATTACATGGAGTCCAAAATTAACCGCTCACGCCCGGATATAGGCCTTTGACTCCCAATTCACAGAAGCTCAAGAACGTATCCCTGAATTTTAATTTCCGGAAACTCTTATGGAGATGTTGCTGTGAAAATCAAAGTTTGGAAGTTTTGATTATAATTTCAAAATTTTGAATTTTTGTAGAAAATCCGTTTATAAGTTTTACAAGCAGTTTTTTTTTTCAAAAATATTAGTTAGGGAACTAGTACTGAAGTTGAGGATAGCTGACATATCCAAACACGCGCGGCACCAGGAAAAGTTCCCTTGTAAAAAGAATATTTGCTAAAATTGATATTACACTTTGTTACAAAAATTCTCATGTCATTTTTTTTTTAGAAAAAAGAAACTACTCGTCACTATGACTTGGCTTCATCTAATCGTTCATTCAATTTGCCTATAATTCAACAAACCAATAACTTCTCTGAAAAAATAAATATCGCATTTTACAATGCCTCCAACTCCAGTACCCCTGTTCAAGGTCTCAGTTTTATGAACGTAAGTTTTTAGAAATTCCCCATTTCATTGCTATTAAGATTATGTTCACTGCAACATGCATATATATATAGTATATAGTGCAATTGTAAAGAAATTCAATTGATTTTAGTGTCTAGCCAGCCAAAACCGTCTCGGAATTTCGTACGACAAATTGGCAGTAGCATTTTACTTTTGGTCGACAATACCAGATTTGATAAATAAGCTTAATGCTGTGAAACCTGCCGAAGATAAAATAATTGCGATTCAACGTGTAAGTTATTTGGTTTAGGTCCAGACAATGCTGTAAAAAATTGGGTTATTATTATTATTCTAGTAAATCAAACCCGTGTCCTAGGGTAAAGTTTGCTCCCATATTTAATTTTTGCCCAAAAAATTCAAGTTAAAGACGCAGGCACAAAAGTGACCAATAGACGGAGGGACTCTAGAAGAAAAGCGACAAATCTCAAGCGCAAGAGTATTACTGTTTCAATTAAGATGCTTCAAAAATATTTTTTAACTCTTGCTTTAAAAATTAGTAATAATTTAAACTCTCATCTTCGGCCAATTACATACCTAAGTATGACTACAAATCATAGCGTTTTTATACGAATTTTAAATGGAGTACTTGAAATATAGTTTTTATTAATTTTCCCAATTTGTATATTTTTTTTGTCATATTAAACGACGTTGAATATAAAACTTATTATTCTAAAAAAAATATAGAGCCAGCAAGGTTGAAAGATATAGTGAGTAATGTACGCTGGAAGTATCAAAATTAAAGATTGAAGTATTTGAGCATTAAAAAACTGGTTTGAAAATTATTTCTGAGATTTGGCCCAAAGCCATCCCAGATACTATTTCGTTGGCATGCTAAATATGAAGCCTGGAACTATATCTATCTTTACAGGATATGATATGCTAAAAAGTAACGCATTGTGACAACAGAGTAGGGTTTGCATTACCGGTAATTGTTATCGGAAATTACCGGTAATAACCGGAAATTCTCATTACCGTTACCGTTCAAATTGAAAATTATTACCGGTTATAATCAAGAATTGTTACCATTTTTCCTAAACGGAACGAACTAAACTCTCAATACTAATTATTTTATTATTGTATTTAAACGCAACTAAACGCCAATTTGGTTTAAATCAGCATCAAAACTTCTATATTTTTGTACAAATTTTTTTGGTTATGGTTTACTGAATCTTCTAATTATAAACACAACCTATCAATCAATCGTATTTTTAAATTTGGCGTAAGTCATAATCAAAACGAATTACAGGTTACTTACTGTGTGTAGAAATTTTCTTTTGTAATGTAAAATTCTTATTAAATAGACGGTTAATGGTAACACTACCTAGGCGTTGACTTATCAAATTTTCCCACAATTTCGCTTTCGGGTACAAGCAGTATTCCCATTCATACCTTCTGGGGTACTATTATGGATGGGGATATTCAAATTATAATTTTAAATTGTTGGCTGCTTGTGGTAGGGTACTAATTTTGTGATAGGGTAATAAGTGGGGATGAAACACTACTTGGAAATATATAGAATTCTATACTGTACCCTCCCAAAAATAATAGTAGTGGGAAAATATGGTATATGGTATAATGGTATGGTATGTGGTATAATTCTCCACAGTAATTGTCTTATTTTTTGCGATCGCTCGCACGTGCTTAGAAATTACAATACAAAACTACAGCCCGTATTTGCATTCCTACACTAAAATTCCACTTCAATGCCAAACCGGATCCAACATATGGAACACTAAAGTAATTAAAACAAAAATCCTCCTGTGTTACTAGAGTTTGATAAATAAATCACTCCTACGATTGGAAAATTTGTATTCCGGGTATTTGCTAGTGCTTAGTATTTTTTTAATATATTTACCACACCTTTTGGCGCTGCCTATGGCGCAGAATCCCATTATCTATTACAATATAACTTCAGTTCCGATTCGAATTTACCTACTGCATGCGCAGTGACCTCACCTAATCCGCGCCCAGCAGACCGCAAAGTAAATAAGGCCAGAAGAACAAAGAAGTGAACCGTTGACAAATTCAGAATGAACAAATCGACATCTTAACTAAGTTAAAAAAAAAATTAACACCTCAACATTTACTCATAATTTTAACATTTAACATTTATTCATAATTTTAAGTTTAATTTTACCTAGCTTCATTTTTGAACCCTCTGATATCAGACTGTAACACTAGTTACCACCTAACAAAACAATTTTAATTTTAATTCTACACTCCTAATTTAACTGACCCGTTTGAATTTAATTTAATCTGACCTAACGAATAACCTAAATTAATAATCTACCATTTACATACCAATTAAAAATATGAGGAAAAATTCTAGTATCGGGGAGTAGCCCAAATTTTGACCAAACGTATTTTTTTAGACTAATTCAAGGTAGACTAATTCAAGTTTGAATCTGCAATTAGATTTGTGCGGTCTCGTCAAAGAAAAAAGTTATGAATTTTTGAAAATTTTAATTTTCCATGCCAAATGTATAGGATTTTTGTTTTATTTTTGGAATTTATTCTGTTTCAAACCTAAACCTAAAATTAAACGGTTTAGGTTACTCCCGTTCCCGTTAACCTTAAATTAAACCAAACCTAACCACAGACATAAAAATAATTTAAACCAAAATTAGAAAAAAAAAAGATAATAAACAATTCCTATGGATTTGGCATGGAAAAGTAAAATTTTCAAAAATACATAACTTTTCTGTCTGACAAAACCGCACAAATTTAATTGCAGATTCGAACTCAGCAACCTTAAAAAAATACATGGGGTCAAAATTTGGGCTACTCCCCGATACTGGATTTTTACCAAATATGAAAACACACATGTATAACCTGTGACTCGTGTTGATTATGGCTTACGATGAATGTCAAATAAACGACTGATTGATTGATAACTTCAGTTCCGATAACCTGGAGTTCGAGTTTACAACAAATTAGTTACTCATTGAAAAAAATTAGAAAACAGAATACACAAAACTCGCAGTAAAAATAAGCTTAATAAACTAAAATCTCAAAAAAATTTCATTACCGATTACCGGTAATGAGAATGTCGAATTCCCGGTTATTTACCGTTACCGGTAATAAAAAATTGTTTTCGGTAATGCAAACCCTACAACAGAGCATTGACCTTTGAAAAGACGGAAGTTAAATTTGTCCGGAGTTTGGGAGTGGATAAAACAATACAATTTTTGGGAATTTTGACAATTGACTTTTGACTCTGGACTTACCGGTACTAATTAATACACAAAAATTGGCTCTAAACCGCCTCAGGTACCAACCTAAATTACGTACCAAATATGGCAATTTTAGCTCTAGTGTGTTTGCTCTCATCGATAACAAACAGATGTACATACTGACAGACAGACAGACCAATGATTTTATATAGTATAGACTAGCTAAAACCGAAAACCCAATTTTTCAATTCTAAGTTTAGGTTTTTAGGTTGAGGGTTTTAGCTAAGTATGTGCGTGGGCTTAGATGTTCAGTTTAGGTTTTAGGTATTGATTTTTTTTTGTTTTAAGGAAAAACAATTCCTGTAGCAAGTGGAATTTTAAACGGAATATCAAAATCAAATAATGAAATTTTTCCTTTTTCTGAGTAGTGATAATACGCATTTTTCCCACCTTCTCAATGTCCTTGAAAACAACCACACTAAATTTTTTTAATACTAATCATTCCGCAAATTTCTCTGCTTACATGATCATTGGTTTTCTTCAAAGGTGATTTAACAGATACTATAACCCTTTTACTGTTGCATTAGTTGACACGCGTCGCAAAGGACAGATTACAGCTTGCTACAAGAAATGAGGAAAGTGAAATTATGGTAACAGATCTGAAGTTAGAAGATGCTGTGAACGCAGGCAACAATCTGGATACAGTCAAAACTGCCATTTGGCAAAGTCGTGGCCCTGAACTTTTAAAAATGGTATTTCAATTATATTTAATTTTATTGTTTCTCTTTTTTGTTCTTAAATATTACGCAACTAACACACTGTTAACTTTATTTAAAAAAAGCTATTAACCATACATATATAATTTTACATAACTAACATGATGAATAGTACTCCATTTGACGTTCAAACTTTGTTCATTTTCTATTTATACAATTGATTTTAGTCTCGCAACGCAAACTTCAAGTACATCGGAATTGCTTGGGACTTAAATTTTGATAACGAAATTCCTACATTGAATGCTCGGGTTATCTTTGAGTCTCCGTATCAAGATGCATTGGATTTATTCATTAGAAAGACCCAGCTCTCACCGTATATTATTCAAAATGTAAGTTTAGATAGTTTGATCTACTGTAATATGAATAGTAATTTTGAGTTCAGCGTTTTGTCAATTCAAGTTCATTTTAATTAAAACTATTTACAATAATATCGAAAAAAATTGACATTGAATATTTAAAAAGGCTGCCTTATTAAGTAGCGGAAGCGAAGCGAAAGCTACTTTATGGTTTCGTTTTGTCTGTCCGTCCGTCCGTCCGTCCGAGTACCGCGATTATCTCTTAGAAAGAAACTTACAACAGTTGTTCCTCTTACAAAAGGGAACAACATTTCTATGGGACGCTTTTTTCTGTGGCCCCCCAATGACCCCCAAGATGACCCTTTGATCTCAAAATGACCTTTCAAGGTCAAACCCTACTTTTGCTTGAAACTTATCGTAGAGGGCAAAACAAATTTTGTAGTGAAAATTAGAAAACTGTATTTTCACCGTTTGTTTTAACTCAGAGTTTAATCGTATTGTTGTAAAATAGTATAGGTTTAGCTTTTATGACAAAACTTTTATGGTTAGATATTATAAATTGCCAACTTAGTTATAAAAAGATGTAACAATTTAGAAAACTACTCATTTTGTTTAACATAATTGTTAGCTAACAGAACTTTATTTGCAACCTTCTTATTTTTTACAAATAGGTTGACGATTTTGCTAGTCAGTACGGTGAGTATCTTGAAAATGACACCAAATTGCATTTGAACGAAATTACTGTACACGCTCAAGAATACGAATCAATTTGTGACGAAATGGACCTGACTTCAAAGATACTGCGTGGAGCTGTTAACTATCAGGATCGCTTGGATGTAACGGATGAAATATTTTTTCACGAAGCCGTTTGCAATATGCTAAAAAAGATAAATGTGGTAAATCTAAATCAAAAATCTATAATCTAGCTAGAATTACTATATAACATAAGAAGCTAGCTAACGAAGTCTCTTAATTTTTACAGAAACTACAAGAAAAGTACGATTGTCTTGCATTTGTGTTCAAAAAGCGTATGCTCACGTTTCATGTGGCAATTTTTACTATGAACTTGCCACCTTCCTCTGAAATTCATCAAATAATCAACAAATATAATAGTCACGGATCAGTCACTTTTGACTTTGTGGTTAGTTTACAAAAAAATTATATTTATCAAATTACTTATTAGTAGCGGAAGCGAAGCGAATGCTACTTATGTTTTTGCTCTGTCCGTCCAAATATAATTTATTTCTCAGAAACTACTCAACATATCTCAAAGCGGTTTTCGCGGATAAGTTCCCTAATATCCGACCCAGCTCAAGTTTATTTTAGTTTGACCAAAAATGACCGTTTTGGGGGACAAAGGTCAAGGTCAAAGATATCATTGTATGACAACATAGAAAATGACCTCTACAACAGTTGTTCCTCTTATATAGGAGAACAACATATGTATAGGATACTTTTGTGTGTGGACCCTTGAATTCAAAATGAGCTTTCAGGGTCAAATCCTACTTATGCATAAAACAAAAGGTTATAGTAGTTTAAATGACCCCAGAGCCTCCTCCTTTGGCCTCGAAATGACTCCTTGACCTCCAAATGACCTCTACTTGACTTCCGAAAACAAGTACTTCTATTTTCTAGTGTAATGATTTCAAATTTTTTTCTCATTCTAGTTTTGTACTTCCGCTACTGGTTGACCGTTTTACCACCATTTATTACTTATTTTATTTTTTATTTAAATATCGTCAATCTCCCTTCAGGCCCGTAGCCTATGGAGCCAAGCATCAGCATCTTAAAATTACTAACAAATTGTTTCTAAAGCACATTTGAGTTTAAGCTTCTCTTAAATCTGCTGAAGTTTCATTTCTCTTACATACCTTAAGAATTGCTTAATTGCACATTTTTTTCCTTAACATCATATTCTAACAATTCAAATGACTTGATCATAAATACATTAGCATACAAATTTCATTGAACTCAAGGATAAGTAATACATTCTCTCTTTTTTTAACAAAAAAGAATAAATTTAAAATTGAATTTAAAATTGTAAAAGGAACAAATTTAAACATTTTCTGCTACTCAGATTTCATGAATGTTGCCATCATGAATGGCGAAGTGCCGTGACTCCCCGTCCACTAACTGCTCAATGTTGGAATCATTGGTGACCGTAAAAAACGTTTCCGCTCCTCAATCACTTTCATTTTCCCGTTGCGAATAAAAAATTTTAAGCTAGGGCTGGCACTTTTCCAAATTTTTCCTGCTCTTCTTAGAATAAATTCGTGGTTCCGTTCCCTCAACGTAAGCTCAGGCTGAATAAATACGTCTTTGGTCGCTGCAGAATTTTTAAGACCTTTTTTTTTCAAGCAATTTGAACTTGTCCTTCTGCCGAACCAATTTTACTTGTATTAGTCTGGATTTTCCCGGTACAAATTTGCCAATTTTGCGAATATAACTGTAGTCCAAATCCGGTAATTGGATTTTCGTAAAAAGCACTTTAGCAGCACTGTCCAGTTCCGCGGGTGTTTCTTCAACTTTTTCCGTAATGCCATAAATAACTACATTTGACAAAATGCTTTCCTTACGCAATTGTTCAAGTTCTTCATCTACGATTGACAATTTTTTGTTCACCTCTTCATAGTGCCCAAATTCTACAGTTTTTAGCTTCTCCATTATAGGGCGCCATTTCTTGAATTCGTCTAAAATTTGACGCATTTACTCGCGCAGTCTGACCGCAGAGGTTTCCTTACTTGAGGTTTCCTTTGTTCTCTTATCGTCTTCCTTTAAGGGAGAAGTTGCACCTCGCTTAGCACTTGGAAAATAAGGCAAAGTTGGTGATCTAATCAACTTAGACATTTCAAGAAAAGTCAATGACAATAAGCGCGAGAGTGAATTAAATGATCTGCTCTAGATGACAGTCAAACTCAAACTCACCATTTATTACTTATACGTTATACTTACTCTTCATAATTATATAACGGTTGAGTCTCAAAATATGTAACATCGAAATCAAGTTCAATTTTACATTTTTACTTAGGAAACAAAACGTTTTGAATCAAAACACTGCATAATAATTAATGTTTGTATCTTTATTACATAAATATTACAACTCATATATCAGGAAGCACAATGTTGGAACAAACCTTTATCAATGATCTGAACTTCTAAATCATAAAATTTTTTATTACTATTGCTTTTATCAGTGTGAGCTCGGCTCGTAGCTTTTATTTCACACAACTTTCGTTGCACTTTATTTGTGTTAGGTACTAATAAATGTGAAACAAAAATTTAAACGATATGTTTGGAATCATGTTTCAGATGACACAGAAGGCTGCCGCCGCTGTACAAGACATGTTGGAAGCACTTCAAAAAGGAACTGCAAATGATAAAAGGCGGGACAAGCAAGACAAATCTTCAAAATCGATGGCGTTTCCACCTAAAATCGTACGATATAAAAAAAAGTTTCACTTCATATAATTCAATTCTGGTTTTATTAACTCATTTCACATATGCAGCAGGAAGATAGCAGTAGTACAGCTCTTGGTAAAACTAATCTGGTGAGTTTTGGTTAAAAAAAATGTTTTATTAAATGCATTTTTTACATTTGGATTTTTTCAGGTGCCACCGAATGACAGCCCTCGTCTTTTTTACGTGAAGCCAAATACATCACTTGAGAGACCCAAATTTGTAAAAAATCAAAACTATTTTAATACACTGTTGCACTCATATTAGAATTTAGTAACTACAACAGTTTCTGATATTTGGTTACTAAAATTGCTCTAAAATATTTCAACTGCAATCAATATGATCTTTCCTAATGTCTACCCAAACCTGTAGAATTTAGCTTACATTTATACTTAATTTATTCTCAGAAGTATAAATATTTTTTTTTTACAAAAAATCGCACCTGCTCATAATACTAACATTTGAAGATTTTATTTTATTCCAAATAAGAGCTTACAAGTATATGATTATGCCGTAAGATTCCAAATAAACGCCCATCTCCCTATTAAAGGCCCATGATCCGAAGTACAATATTTAAATACACGCCCCTCCCTAATAGGAGCCCAGTCTATGATAATAATTTATATGCACAAGATATCATTCAAAATAATATTTACAATTGTACAGTGCTGTTCACCTTAAACATGATAGCCAATTTGAAATCCCGTAATTACCTTGTGAAAATTGAAAACATGGAGCAAAATTTGTTGAACAGTATGAAAAACTACGTTTTTTTTCCAAAGAAAAGGCATTTTATTAGATTTGTATTTTTTTAAACCGTAACAAATTTTTTAACTTCAGGAACTCTTCACTTATTTCCCCCAAAAAAAACTTCGGCTTCGGTTTTGGATTAAGTAAATGGTGCTGTACTTCACACCAAATTCAAAAGGGTTACGGGTTAAGGGTTTTGTTGTTTTTTGAGAAGGTAAACTTTTTGGTATAAATCCAAACCATCAATTTACGAGAATTTGTTTTTAAATTGAAATACGATTCAAGTCTTTGTTGAGTTTTTTGTTGTTATCTTGAACAACAATTTTAAATACGAGTACGTGGTTCAAATGCTGTTCACGAGCAATTTAATTTTAAATTCTATTTTAACACAAATTTGGTACAGCTGGGACTTAATATAACTCACACAAATCAGCCTTAAATACTAAACGTGGACGTAGACATTAAAAAAAACAATAAAATACATCATTCTCAAAATTTTACTTAGAAAATTATACACCCCTCGTAAATAAACGCCTAAGTCATAATTTGACTCCTCTCATGAGAGCGCCGGAGAGACAACCCAGGGTGTTGTTTGGAGTTTTACAATATTTTGCCTGTAGGCGAATAAGTTCGCAAATAAGAGGCGAATAATTATTTTACCAATTTTGTTGAAACATATAAGAAAGCTCTTGCTTTTGTCTTCCAAACTTTGCAACATTCTATGGGTTGACAAAATTTCAAAGAGTGTTTTAAAGTTTTGATTGATTGATAAAATATTCAAATATATGTTCAAAATATTCAACACAAACGTGATTTTTTTTGCAGTTGAGAGATGTTGAGCTTTTGAAAATGGTGGAAATTGTAGGCATTCCGGCTTTAGGTCTGCCTTATCAACATATTATTATCAGGTTGGACATTTCAAATTTTGTGAAATTTGACGTAAAATCAGAGGTTGAGAAAATGTTTGACATCCCACAAAAAAACGAAAACATCGATGCGGCAATGGTAAATAAGAATAATCTACCAGAACAAACAAATAATATTTATTTCATGCAGCATTTATCAAATTTAGTGTGATTTAATTTCAATTAGCTGACGCACCCTGCCGTAGACTCAATTGGATTTATAAGTGAAACAAATGAGAACAATATACTGTGTGGATGCATTGTGACCCAACGCTACTACGACCCTGTATTGCACAAAATTCGTATTTTAATCCAAAGCTACGACACAACGAAGAAATTGTTGCCAAGCGAAGTGCTTTACAACGAAATAGTGAGTCTAAGTTTGATAATAAATGAATCATCACATCATCAATATAATTTGTTTGTTGAATTTTTAATAGCTAAACTATCTGGCTGAAAATTATGCCAAAACAAATGGCAACACGAAACTAGACGTTGCAGAAATAAAGTGTTTAACAGAACCAATTCCGTATGCAAAGGCACGCACGCGCCGTACTGCTTTGGAGATGTATTGGTGCCAGCTCTTGAATTCCAATTATTTCGATTCAATTTTGGTAAGTTTCGTTTTGTAATTAGCGGTAATTTTAATTAATGTTTCAAAGCAATTTTAAAGCTATTATTCATTTATAGCACTAATGTTGTTGGCTTAAGTGCAATTTTAATTATAAATAAGATGATATCATTCAAAATAATGAAAAAATTACACACAGCTGGCATTATATTTGTTACACTTGGTTATGTTAATGTTGATACTAACTCTCTGCTAACACAAAAATATTCAGCGAGACTGGACCGCAAATACCGTATTTGGATTTGGATGTCATCTCATGCAGCAAGATTCAGCTTGGTTTTGGGTTCCTGTGATACTATGTAGTGAAAATCTCTCGAAACTTAAGGTTACTTGCATTAACTTAAAGTTGAAAGTTAATTCTAATTAACTTGAGTCAAATTGAGTCTTAAATGCATATTTTAATAGCATGATGATTTTTAATTGCCTTATATGTTTTTAGAACTTATCTTGCTATGAAACTATTCAAGCAAAATATTCCCTCAAACCACGTTATTCCATTTCTGATATTCTTAAAAAGCCTCCAAAACTTCAAGAGAAAAAGACAGTATCTGTTGAGAAAGTTAAAGAAGTAGTTACACAGCCCACAATTACAATACAACATAGCGTGGCATTAGCAACTGCGCCTCCTCCACTACCGACCGTAGATATCCGTAACAAAATTGAAAAACAAATACAAGACGTTTATAACAAATCTGCTCGCTTCTATCCAAGTGTAAGTCATCGAATGAACATTGTGTTGTGTTCCTTTGTGTTTCAAGTTTCTTCAATTATTAATTTCGAATTTTTTTTTTAAATTTTGTACAATGCGGACACACATTGATATCTTTCAAATTTTTTTGAGGTGCAAAAAAAATTATCTTATATAAAGAAACAATCTGCAAATTAGTTGAACATTTTTATTGCATTTTTAATTTACGTTACATTGATGAGTTGAATGTAAATTATTGCTTGAGATTCAATACTCTTTATTGTCCACGTAAATATTACGCAAACCAGAGACATAAAGAGACAGAGAAAGGTTTAAGTGTGTCAAATTCGGATTTGCAGGTCTGAGCCTGTAATAAAAGTCTAGTTGCTCAGTCTTAATTGTAATTTTATTTTGAGTTTTGAGAAGATCCGAAATCACGCAGTTCATTTACGAACGTCGTTTAGAATTTACTTCTTTATAAGATGGACGATTTTGCGGAGTTATATCGGGACGAAGAGATGCCGAAAATTGTTATGACGGGAAAATTTTTGAGGGGCAAAGTACTTGGGTACAAAAAGGACAGCTATGATGTTGATCCAGGTCAGAGCAAATCAATATCAAAATTAAATGGTCTGACCAATGAGAGTGACGTAAGTGAAAATACAATTAGGTACCCCGCATTTTGTTGTAGGCAAAATATTAATAATAATTTTACTATTCCTATAGAGTGGAACATTAAAATTGCTTGTCCTAAGCTTAAATTTACCTATATCGTGTTCACGTTTATATTCATCTTTAAAATTACTTCAAAAGTAGTATACAAAATTTGCAATTGCTTGAAACTTGGCTAAAATGTTAGTTATGATAAATCATTTTTTATTTTGCTCTTTGACACTCGCTTATGGCTTCTGGTCAACTGTTTGCGTGTGGTAGTGAGTGTGGTAGGATGGTCTCGGCCTGCGAGTTGATTTGCAAATGCCGAGGATTGAGGCAAAGGGCTTTCTGCTGAACAGTGAACGTGGGGTTGACCACCGAGGAGCATCTGCTTAGGCGGAGGCCGAACACCGTCCTACGCATGTCGGCCAAAACCTACCCTCCACGATTGTAAATTTCCACACTTTATGCCCACGACTCGTAGTCCGAGGGGTTAGGGCCCTTGTCCTAGCTTGGGTAGGTGCCGAAATAGAATCTCGGCAACCGCACAAAAAAGTGAGTGGTGTGGTAGTGGTGAGTGGAATCCTCGACAGTTGCAGTTGAGGAGGGTGTGCTTGAGACGATATGTGAAAAACAGGGTTCGGGCTTTGCCTAAGCAGATGCCCTTGGGTGGTCAAACTTACGTTTTCTGTTTAGCAAAAAGCTGTTAGCCTCAACCCTTGGAGCTTCTAAGTCAACTCACAGGCCGAGGCCTCCCTCCCCTATGCTTTCACTCCCCACTACCACACCACCATCTTTTTCCTGTGTTAGGTGCCGAGATCAAATCTCGGCACCTAACCAAGCTAGGGCAGGTGTCCTGACTCCCCGAACTACAGGCCGTGACCCATAATGCATTTATGACATATTTCTATGGCTAAAAATTTGTGGAAAATTAAAAAAATCTGAAATTTTAGTAAACCTTACGGATTTACCCACAATGAATTTCGCACAACAGATTGTATCGCGTAGGACAAATTTGCGTTAATTAATTTACCCTTAAGTTAACATTGGGGAGAGTGGAAAGTTGATGAAAATAACTTGTTATCAATACAGAACGAGGGAGCTATTTGAATTTCCAATTTATACCAAATTGAAAATTAAGTCATATTGTAATATTTTAATACATACAACCCCGTCCTAGCAGAGGAGAGGTGTAATTATAATTTCCTGTTCTTGGAAGGCTTGGAAGGACAGGCTTGCATGTAATATGAAAAAAAATTGTTACATTTTTTTATTGATTTTTTTTGGATTTGAAATGTTAAACTATGGGACAAGCGAACGTGTAAAATACTTTTTACCCAACTATCACGCAGGCAGCGAATAGGGCAAAGTACGGCCATGAAGAAATGATAAATATTAAACGAACATGCAAACACTGTACAATATTCCAAAGTTTCTTGTACTAATTTGTTTATACTAATTTTTATAACTCATCAGGAACGCAAATACGACTTCGTTGGATATATACCCAATATTAGTATGGTTGAAATTTATTGCTTCGAAATACCAACCTATGACTCAGTTATGAGGGAAATTGGAGATTGTAGAACCAATGTATCGAAAGTTTTCCTGGATTATATGGTAGGTTTTTTTACTTAGTTATTTATATATTTACCCTGGAACCCAAATCTTAGTTCATTTTCTACCATTTACTTTTGAAGCTGACATACAATGCTGCCCTCAGCGTGATGTCAATGAAAAAAACCTTTAGAAGTGTTCGAGAAAATATAATGAAGATATTACATTCTTCGACTTCTACATTCAAAAATATCAAGATACGAGTAAACAGGAAGAGTGGACAAGAAGAACCCCAATTGCTCGATGCTGTTAAACAAAAGCTACAGGATAAATACGACGGAGACATGGTGCTTTTCCTTTACCATTTTTTGTTTTTTGGAAATTAAAATTTACCGTAGTTATAAAATTATCATTTTATTCAATTAGTTGAAAAGCCCTGCACTGCATTCACTAGGGATTTGGTCGTACCTTGGAAAGAAGCATTTGACTGCTAGTATTTATTGTCGATTTTATTTTGACCACGTTTTGAATTATTTGCGGAAAAGTGATTCCGACCTCAATAAGAAGTATACAATTGACTCGGATGCTGATGTAAGATTATTCCCTTAAATCACAGCTTAATTTAAACGGGTTTAAGTTTTTGCATACTATATTACAATAACATTTTAGATTTTAGAAATTAAGTTTTACAAGTTGCATTAGACATATGAAAAAATACTTTCTGCTATAAGTCACTTCTACGTTTTAATGAATGATTTTATGTTACAATAATTCCTTCTCAGTGTTAACATGATGTCTAGCCTGACCGTGAATATATATATATATATATATATATATATATATATATACATCTGAATTTATACAGATTCCCATTGTTATACTACAACACTAAATCAGCTGGCAGCTGTAAAATTCTAGCGTTTCTTTTATATTTAAGTTCCAAATTTAAATAATTGGTTCATTCTATTAGAATTATCAACTAGATTAAAAGTTACTTCTTAGACGAACACTAAAATCTTACAATTGTCAGCTTCCCTAGCTGTATATAGCTATACATTATAGTTCAATTTTTTGGCAGCGTACTTTATTTATTTCAAAATTTGAAATTTTGCATTTGGGCTCATGGGGTTGTATAAGCAAACGTTTTTCAGAGCCATGTCTGTCTGCTGGGTTATGAATAGCAAAAAAATTGTGTTTACCCGTAAGTATGTTTTGTAGCGGATTTTGAATGGTGATTACTGTGTTTTTGACAATCAAAGTCATGATTTAAATATTAGAATTTGTACAAATTAATTGAAATTATTTGAATCCTAATAGTTCAATATTAAGCAGTTTTTGGAGTGGCCTTCTTTATATTGGTCCACCTCAAAATTTGTAAAATTACTGCAGGTTATTGTTTTGGGTAGTACACCTGATGGCTAATTTAATGACACTTTGTACATGCTGAATTTGAGCGAATGTTCTGTCGAATTGTGTACTTGTTCATCATGAAATAAACACACAATGACCAAAAGACTCGTAATTTTTTGTAATTTAGTATTGCAAAGCCCTACGATGCTTATTTTGAGATAAAAAAAAGTACGGGCGACAATACTTCTAGAAATTATCATTGTCAATATGACGATGCGAGTAAAAGTTTGTCGCATTCCGGGTCCGCGGTTTTTAAGTTTTTTGACGTTTCTACGGGCAACAAGCCCAATTTTGAAATAAATAAAGTAAGCTGCCAAAACAAAAGGAACTATAGTATTAGTTAGCACATATTTATTGATTTGATATTTAATTGATTTAGTGGAATTTGGTGGCTGAAAAGTATTCAGAAAACAAAGGTTTGTTGGACGGAATTTTAAATGAGTTGATGGGAAAAGAAGAAATAATATTCTCTCATGAAGAAATTACTGCTGCAACCCGTGTCGTTGCCATCAAAAAACATTACGAGGAAAACATCAAGCCATTATTTCGTGAATTAAAGGTTAAAGAATTGTTCTACATTCTGTTCCAACAGTAAAGTAGTACAGTTTACGTTAAAATTTGGTTTCAATTATAGAAGCGAGGTTCTTACACTCTTGCTGGCTTCGGGTGTTATGCAAATGGTGAGCAAAAGTATGCTAATGAGAATTGGAAAGCTTCCATAATACTTGCTAAGAAATCTGCAAAGGTAAAAGCATCAAACTGACTAATTTAGTAAAACATGTTTATTATACAATTACTTTTGTTTAGAAACACGCCAAATATAAAGAAGTTCTTCGCATAATGACGACAAAGTGAATTCCGGAATTTGTAGGGAAACAATGCTATTGTTTTCTGTTTATACCTCATAAAATCTATATTAACCTAATAAATGTATATTTACCTGATAATGGAAAATTTTAGGATTTAAGTGTTAGGTAGTGTTATTAATTTAAAACCCACTTTACAATTTACAATGCTTACTAAAAAGTAATTTAAAAATTAAAGTTATTAAATTTCACAAAATTTTAGTACATAAGACACTAATAATAGTTCCTGATACAGATTGCATCAATTCAAGCCTAATCAGGAATAAAATCGAGTGCGACATTAAAGAAATCGAATGATCACAATTAGCACATGTATAATTGTGCTGCATGTTATAGTTATATATATATGTAAGGTTATATAGAATTATATTTAGTTTTCATGCACATGATACTGTATCTTATGTAAGAAAATATTTTGTTAGCTAAGATTTTCTCACAATAATTAAAAGCACAGCAGAAACGTCCAAGCTTCATTGAACGTCAGTTTACCTGTGAAGGCTTGTCGATTGTCACAGTTAGCTAACGTTACTAACAAACTGCAGTTAAAGTATATCGCTTTGTTTTATAGCCATCAAGTGTTCGAAATATAAACATGTACAACTTAAAATAAAATGTCCCAGTACAAAACTTCTTTGTTCTATTACAAAGTACGTCTCTCTAACTTATATATTTGATTTGTGGGTGATTTGTTATTGAACTCTGCTTTACTTGCGCCATGCAATTTTCTAAAAAACTAAATCTTCCAAACACATATGCAAACTTAAAATTATGAATTTCTAGATTTACTAAATACTAAACTTGTACATAAAAGCGTAAAAGCATTGTCTGTTGTCGTTAAAATATTTTTTTTGCACACATTCGTTTCTCCTGTGATGGACCGTTTTTGAATTCAAAATACAGTTTTCAAAAGTTGAAACATGTAAGAAATTTTGCTGCAACAGAATGAGATAAAAAAAAATTAACCCAGGTTATTTTCTTATTGAAATACATATTTGAGCAGTGGTTATAGTTGTCGTATTCCATAATATCGATTTAGAAGGAGCAAACTCAGTATTAAAGATCAAAGCTGTAAAAATTGTACAAGCAGCCTGAGATCCTTAGGAAACTAAAATCTAGGAATCTTTTTGTTTTTTATTATAATAAAAATGGAGCGTTTTTCTCACTTTAGGTGCTTTTGGAACAGCACAGGTCACACACGGCTTTCACTATGGATCATAAACCTTTGTACCAAGTACGCCGCAAACAAAATTATAAACTAGCTTTTACTACTGCTCCGGCAAGTGAGACTTCGACCTCGCTCGTATGGAGTTTTGGGTGCTTCTGGAGGGTTGCTTGAGCAAAAACACAACTCTCGCTCTTTTTATTGTTTTATTAACATTTACCTCAGCATAAAATCTTTGTTTTTGTGTGAGATTTCACTCAAAGTTTTCTCCTCAAACTCCATACGAGCGAGGTCGAAGTCTCACTTGCAGGAGTAGTAATTAAAAGCACGATTAGTGTAATTGGTTTGTTAACCAACTGTTTGAAAGTGAGGCATTCTTTCCACCTTTACAGTAGGGTTTGCATTACCGGTAATTGTTACCGGAAATTACCGAGAATTTTCATTACCGTTACCAATAAAATTGAGAATATTTACCGGTAATGATCAGAAATTGTCACCATTTTTCTGATACTGAAGTAAATTAAAACAGAAAAAGTTGTTCAAAATAAAACGACTTAGGAATATTGCTGGCTTATCAAATATGAGAGAAACCGCGCCAATGCCATAAACCACGTGGTCAATTACAAACACAAACTTTCAAATTAAACAACACGTGTCAAACGATGGCAAAAAAAAACAATTGGAACGTGTCACTCGGTTTAATGATGGGCCGGCTTCGGCTTGGCACTATTTTGAAAAATAAGTTAACGGTTTCTCTGCCAAATGCTATCAAGGTAACTGCACCAAATCCTCATTTACAATGTAAATCACATTTGTGTCTTTTAAATTTAACCATTATTTTACTGAATAATATTAACCTGTAATTTGTGTTGATATGGCTTATGCCTAATGTCAAATAAACGATTGATTGATTGATTGCTGGTAACTACACCAAACTGATCAAAGCCACTGGAGGTAGTACATCCGGTATGTGGGAGCACTTAAAACGTGTTCATAAAATTTATGTTTCTTTGTTGAAACGTAGCAAACGTTGGTAAGTACCAGATCAGAATATTTTTACCGATTTTTTTAATCATAACCGATTACCGGTAATGAGAATCTCAAATTACCGGTTATTTACCGTTTTCGGTAATTGAAAATTATTACCGGTAATGCAAACCCTACTTTACAGTCAAGAAGAGGCCAGAATGGTCGATTTGTTTAATTTTGTTGACGAAAGATGTAATGACAGTAATAATTGGTTAGAAAATATTGTTTAATTTTACAAATAGAGGGAGTATAAACCTGCAAAATTGTGCCTGCGGTTCTAAAAGGAGAAGTGTGAGCTCTGAGGTTAAACTTGAAAAACAAGTCTTTCAATTATAGTAAGTACCCTCTTTTCTAACTAAGTTTAGCAAATTTTTTTATGCTATTTGACATTCGCCCATGGCCTGGTCAACATGATTCCTTGTGTGAGTGAGTGGGGGAGGGTGGTTTCGGCCAGTGAGTTGACGAAGAAGTTCTGAGGGTGTGAGGCGAAGGGCTTTCTGCTAGACTTTGGACGTGGGTTTGACCACCGTAGAACCTTTTGCTTAGGCAGAGGCCGAACACGGTCCTACTTATACCGGCTCAAGCCCATCCTTACAACCGCAACTAATGCACGCTTCCACTCACCACTACCACGCCACTCACTTTCTTGTGCGGCTGCCGAGATTCGATCTCGGCACCTACCCAAGCTAGGACAAGGGTCCTAACCTAGCGGACTACGCGCCTTGGGTTCCGTTTAGCAAATAGTATTCTTTTACATACATCATAGTAATAATCACAACTGATTCCACTAATTGGTATTCGATAATCTAACTCGAAATAATTAATTAGAAATCTCTGTTCATGCCTACTTGAGTATGTTCGACGGTTCACTAATAAAAAATAATGTAGCTGAGTTGTACAGTACGATGTTATATCAGAGTAAAAAGTAATTGTTGAAGTCGAGCGTATGGAAATCCACTATTACAATTTTTACTTTTTGGTTAGACATTCATCTGCTGTGCGTCTATAACAAAATACTAATATAGTCTTCGCACAAGGACCAAAAATTTGAATAATAAACTTTTTAAACCACATCCCACTCGTCTAGCTTCCATTGATCAGCATTAAAGAAGTCTTTCTAACAAGGTAACATTTTCTGATGTCCCCTGTGTTTCTCGACAGGACCTATGTAGTTTGGTAGACCAAAGGGTCCTAAAAAAATTTCCCGATGGAAAATTTCTGCTAATTGAAAATTGGCGGAGATATTCAAATTTGGAGATTTGGAATTGCATGGGAGAGATACGAAGAGTCATGTTTCTGGTTTTCTCTTTCACATTCTTTTCCTCTTTCGCTCAATCTTGAGTTGAGAAAAGAGAAAGTGAGTTGTGCAAGAGATGATGGATCCCATCCCTCTACACGTAACTGCCACAATTCGAATTTGAATTTCTCCCCCAATTTTCAATTAGCAGAAATTTCCAATTAGGTTATTTTTTAAGACCCTTTTGCTTACCAAACTGCATAGTTCCCGTCGCGAAACACAGGGGACATCAGAAAATATTACCTTGTAAGAAGCTTAAACTTCCAAAGAATAAAAATATGTTACGTCGTCGTCTAGCAAATATAGCTCCATCTGAAAATGAGTTTCTAGTCAATTATGTCGATATGTCGATAGCGGTCGATTGCTCGCTTATGAACGCTGATAGTAGCTTTTGACAACTGTGACTCGCCATCAGTGGATATCTTCACTTGTTCCTGAAAAAGCTTGAAGCTGAATTCATGACCTTTCATGCGTGACATGAGTTGTTTGACTTCTGAATTTGCCATGGCGCTTGTGCCAAACGCTTTAACCTTGAGTTTTGACTCAGTCGAAAGTGGATCAGGAACTGGAGCAATGACAAATTGATCCATGGTAATTGCTGATCGTTGGTCAGGTGATGCTTCGCCTGCTTCCTTTGCTTTGGATCGAGTTTCCATAAAACAAAAGACTTGAGAAACTCGCAACACGCACAACTAAATTCACCCTTCAATTGATTGTTCAGTTAATTAATAGTGTATATTCTCTTTGCTCCACCATTCCCGGGTTTCGGCACCTTGTTGTGGACGTTGTCGCTCAGTTGTGGTGTGAATTGATCAATTCAAGATGAAAGATGAGATGTGAGGATGAATGGAATGATTATACTTATGTTGATCAACTTGTGACTGATTTGGTTTAATTAAAGTTAAGTTAAATGATTAAATTGAATAAGTCTCCTAAATTGTGTGAATGATACAAGTAGACTCACTGTTTTTGGTCTCTACAGTTCAGATCTGAAGTACAATTCAACTGCCTACTATTCATTTACTACTACTACATACTATACTACTACTGTCAAGATTCCAATGTTCTTTGGTGGAAGGGTGCATTGTGAGATTATAGCTCAGAGTTGGCTTGAACATAAATGCGCTTTGATGATATTAAAATAAGTTTCAATTTGGTGTCCGATTGCATCGAATTTGAGATTTAATTAGGATCTTATTTAAGCCTCACTTACATCCAATGCTATTTCTCTTGCAGAGCTTAAACTCTATAGTTATCTTGGTTTAATGAAAAATTTTCTACGTAATATTGTACATATTTAAAGGGAGTTAGTTTTCCATGTTTAATAAGAAATACAACTACATGGGATACATTTTTTCCGATGACGGTAAAAAAATTGAGATTGCTTCCGTTCGAACTGCCTCTCTCAGAAGGTATTGAAGATACAGTTAACGATATTTGTACAGCAATGAGGCTAAACAAAATATCACCAGAATACTTGGTAATGAAATGTTGTAAACATACTTAAATAATTAATTTTACCGATACTAAATACTTTTTTTTTGAAGATGACATTTCGTGCGGCAGAGCACATTACCCCTTTTCTTAATGGAAAATCAGGAACTGAACCTTAAAAGAACAGATTTCGGGGTTCGTTTCAATACCATAAATACAAAGACAAAAAAGCTAATGCTAATTTTGTTTCTGAAATTAATACCTTGTATTCAAAACAAAATTTCAAAGAATATCTGGTATAGTATTTAGTGCTTTAGATATGTCCTTTCGGTTTCCATTGTTATTTAAAGTGTTACAGTTGGAGGATCCATCACTTGATTATTTTGGCACATGGAGTATTACCAAGTCTTATCACATTTATACATCAATTGTTTTTCATCGTTTTTTTGACAAAGTCTTGCAAGAAATGAGGTTAATCAAATTAAAGAAGAAAACTTGGGACGTCAGAGCAAACAGTTCGGTACGAAATTTAATTGAATTAAGCTTAATTACTACATAATGTCACCGAGCTAATAGAATTCTTCTAAAGTACGCTCCATCCATACGCTATTTTTGCTCCTTAATATTATTTTGTTTGACAATTCAAAAGTAAAATTTCTAAACTTAATATAAGTTGAACGATTTTATTGTTAGCTGATTTTGTTGGCAGAAGCTTATGCAAAATCCATTATAAAGGACTTAGCACTCCATGATGGTGCTGAGTTTCCTATATCACAAAACAAACTATCCCATTCGAGGATGCACGTTGTCGTATTGGTGCTATAACAAAATTATTTGAAACTTTGAAAGAAAAAGAAATTTTTTAAAGGTGAGTGCCAAATTTTGCCTATAACATATGTTGGCGTAAAAATTCAATTGCGTTATAATTATTTACAACAGGACCGAATGAAGCTGTTGAACTTGGTAAGCTTTGGCTGTTACCGCAGTGATTAAGGTTTCACCACTTCAATTGTCCTTGGAAATAAAAGCACCTTAGTGAGCAATCACAACTTTGATCTGATTAATAGTAAGTATACAAACCGATTTGTGTAACAATTTTTTTTTAGATTTTTTTTTGTTTATTAAAAAAAACTTAAACCTAAACCTAAGCATAAATTTCAAACCTATGTAATTTCTTCAAAGCATAATGTTTAAAACCAAAACATAAATTTTAGAACCTAATCATGAACTTTAAAACTTAACCAAAAATTTTGAACCTAAGAAATTTTTTTTAAAACCTAAGCATAATGTTTAAAACCAAAATTCAATTCAATTCAAGTTTATTTAATTTAGGCTCACCCATATCAACATGCACATGCTCGTTTAATAATACCTTAGGCTAGATTATCTTAAG
>JAQFYP010000341.1:0-25450 GCA_034694865.1 Bilobella braunerae | reverse complement strand
ACCTCTTTTTTGTGGACCTCTTTGTTGTGGACGTCTTTCTTGTGGACCTAATTCATTGGACCTAATGGCATGGAACCGTTTAGGCATTCAAGTTTAGGGAAAGGTTCTTTTACAGGGATCCTAAAGTTGGTAAGTTCACGATGCAATGCTACCCCTCAGGACTGACGACACAAAAGGCTGCATTTGGCATACAGAGGGAATTTAAGCTTCAGCGGGAGATGAGGACTTAGGTAAACTTAAGAATGGGAAAAGAAACAAAAATCCTGGTATTTAAATCAGGGAATACTACGTCTGGCATTAGCATATGGAACGGGTAGGTAGGCTTGGTGGAATAAATAAGTTAGGCCTGGAATTAGTCAAGATCCAAGATCCGATTGAACCTAAAAGTCTTTCAGCTCTTCGAGACCATTTTGTTACGACTTTTGGAAAACAAAAGGAAACGAAAAACAAGGATCCTTTGGAAAGTAGGAGGAAAAACTTTCTTTTTTAATGAGACCGTCTATTCTATTTTACCTTTGGATTTCTTTTCAGCCCTTTTCCTAATATTCTTTACTTGAAGCGACAAAACAGAGACTTGGTAATCTTCAACACAACTTAAGATGTGAGGTAAAGGAAGAGATTCAAGTTAAATTAAACTAAAAATATTTACTATTTTATTGATATATAAATGCGGAATGGTTATACGAATGCTAAGTTTATGTTTGAAATATGGTTTCGCAAACACTGGTAATCGTTTGAATTCAGGTACAAGAAACAAAAAAAAAACTGTTTCAGTGTTCACTTTTCATTCATGTTCATTTTTAATTTAGGTCCAAGCTCCTTTGGAGTCCGTTTTGTGTATCCAGAAATAGCAGGATTGTGTAGACAGAGTTTTTAAATTACCTGAAAAAATTCACCCTCAAATTAGTAAGGCGAAATTTGGAATTTTATTTAATTTAAATCCTAAGATTTCCATAACTGTGCTTCCCGCTGAGTTCAATTTCCTTTTGAGTATAAAAGAAAGAGAGGAACGAGACCAATTCAAAGTGAGATTGAAGAAGAAAGTTTGACTTTGTGCGATGACTTATTGAAGAAACTGGAGAAAGGAAGGCGTCTAATTAACTAAAAAATCCAACTGGTAAAATTCTACGAGAAACCTTATTCCTCCCGTTCTCATTAGCTAGAGTCGAGAAAGAAGACTTTTCCGCCAGAAGGTTTCAAACGCGTAGAATATTTTCCTGCTAGAGCATAAAAAATAATCGTAATCATTATAATGAAGACAGCTTGAAGGATATTGATAGACTTGTGAGATCCTCCTGGGATGAAAGGGAAAAAAAATCAGGAGAAAGTCTTGAGCAGGAGACTTTCTCCAGATTTTTTCCTTCCATTTCACGAATGTTAGACATTTACATTCATCATGACTGTGGAAGGGATGTACTAGAAAAAAAAGGCTCAGAGAGATATGGAAACGAATTTTTTTAAAAATAAGAATTTTTCTTTTAAATGCCTAAAATTGACTACAAGGAAATTCGAGTCGAATAAAAGTTAAAAGAGAAAAAAAAATCAGTTTCTGGTGAATAATTAAAAACAACTTATTTCTTAATCACTGCATTTTTACTTTCGAGTCTCCTTGTAACACTTTGTTAAGTAATTTGCCAAACTAGTTATTACAATTGTTCGTTCGTTCCGTATCAGGTTAACTTTTTCTAGGAAAACAAATTTCTCGCTTAATGTGTCTACCCTCTACCATTTCATACTAAGAAAAGAAAGTTCCAATTTTTCATATACTTAACTCTCAGGCCTTTCATTTTTAAAGAACTGATGAAAACTTTTCTTTGCTTTAAACCTCCCGGAGCACTCCTTTCTTTTTCGTTTTTCCTTTCTTCTCTGCATGAAATAAGGAAGATGTGCTGTTGGAGTTCCTTAAAAAATCCTGCCTGGCCAATAGAGCTAGAAGGGAAGAGACGAAAATCTTGATTTAATTTGGCTCGAGCGAAGGAGATATAAATTTTCTCTAAATTTCAGCCCCGTCTTCCCCATTTTGTATATAAATTTGTCCAAGTTCCTCTGTTTTTGTCCTTTTTCTTGGATTTTTTTTCATTAAACTCGCACTTTCTCTAGTTTTCTCTGCAGGAGCAGAGAGAGGAAAACAATTTGGGAGAAAATAAAAGACTAGTCAATTGCCCATTCCTTCGAACTGTTCCATGGCCTTACTCTACTTGAAACGGAAATCTTGGTCCATTGGTAAGTACACTTAACACTGCTTTGAGGTTTTCGTCAATTGAAACTGGAGTACCCTGCGTCTGCATATAACTGTTTTATTGACTTTACAGGTAACGATTCCATTTCATCTATTCTGCTTGTTGAGTTAGTTCCAATAAATTACCATGAATCACTTAACCAAATTAATATATTTTTACAGCAATTAATATTAATTTTAATTAGTATGCCAATTTCCTCGAAAATTTAACTAGGTTAGATTTAAGTTAAATAAAAAAAGGAAGGGTTTCTTGCCATTGAAACGTAGGCATCTAATCGTTCTAAAGGACGGATGACAACTTATAAATTCTTCTGTCACTATTACTAGGTGGAAAACGAAATGTTTGAAATCGGTCTAGGAGGCTAAAGGAAGGAATTATGAAATTGTAGAAGAAAACCACATTATTACTCGACTCGTTTCACATTCAGAAGAATAATTTCCTTCCGACAGTTCAAACTTTCTCCCTTTTGGCAATTGGTGAAAAGGAAAAAAGACTTTTTTGAACTCCCCTCATTTTTCCTTTTTTTTTCCTTTACAAGCCAGATTCAAACCCTTATATTATTATAGTATTCAAGTGTCAGCCGAATTTGACGTGTCTTCAATCATCAACACTTTTAATATTTTTCTTAGTTTACATTTCCTTTTCCAGCGATTTCCATTTTCTCCCTATGCCACTGCACATTCTGTCGAAAACTCATTTACAGCACTCGAACACACGTTTTCAAGTTTAATAAAAAAAAGAGAGAAAGCGGCATAGACTGGGGAAAGCAAAATTAACTGTAAAAAATACATGCTTTACAATAACATCAAGTACAAACCTGGGTTTCTGTTTGCTTTCTCCAAAATTTCTTAGAAAAAAAGCTGTTCTTCTTTTTCTTCTTGCTCGCTCGTTTATGCTATGTTGAAACTTTAGAACTAGGGGGAGTTGATGCAAATAGAATAATTGGAAGCGGTTTCGTCTTACAATTTTCTCTTCATTAAGGATGAACAATTCGTTTTTTTTTCTTCAAAGGAAAAGTCCAATTTATTTAAATAAGTGGCAGGGGTTCTGCCTTGATGTAAGCTCGTAGAGGCAAATGTAGGAAAAAGAGAGTGAAACGTGAGAAAGTAGTAATTATGAGAGGCATAATGAGTCTCAGCAGCAGAAATGAAAGCGCAAAAGGCGAAAATTCTTTGTTACTTTTAGAAAGGGGAAACTGGATACAAGAGGCCAAGGAATAAGGCAAAATAAAGTCGCCCAATTTGTCGTTGGAAGGTCCTTAATCTAATATTCTCGCGTTATGTATTTCGTGAAATAAGATTTCAATTCTTCTGCGCAAATCTGTCGGTGATTTGAGATATCACGCGAAATAAAGTTGATGCAATTGTTGGGACTCGATCCCCGTAAATTGGTTCCTAAATTTTTATTAGTCACATGGATTTGAGAAAATTTAAAGTAAATCTAGACTTAACAAACTTACGACTATCGAAATACTAAAAGTGTATGACATTAAAATTTCATGCTAGAGTTAACAATCCGGATATTAGGAAGAACAGTTCAATTTCCTATGAGACTTAAGAGAGTCCTAAGATATTTAGCCTAATTTCATAATCGATTAAGCACAACTAATATAATTTGGAGCAGTTATATTCATAGTAAGACAAGCAAACACAACAGGTACACTTTCACAAACTCCAATTTATATTCCTTTATCCAAAGTCATGAGATCTGGGGCCTTCCAACTCTTAAGCTAGAAATTCATAAATCCCTACTATTCAAAAATAGAATATAATTCAAGATTCGCTATCTTTTGGGGCAGTTGGGTAATGTTAATATTTGAGTTTGTTATGTTCATATTCAATTTACTTTACAAAAATCGAACACCGTACCTTCCAGCGTTGAGCACATTCTGTAAAGTGTGCTTCCGCAGTGATTTTATACAAGTCTAATTTATTCTACTTTTTCAAAGCACAACTCACGCCTTCATCTCGTCACAATCGGTCGTCCGTTTTCTTGCGTCTTTGGCGTTTCTGTGCGCTTGGAACAGCAAATCGCTGTGGGGAAAAAACTCCAGTGATGACTCTCTCCAGTGACTCTTGAATGGAATAAGCGATGAGGCTCATTGGCATCCGATTCGGATGTTGTGAACTCTTCTGCGCTTGATAGAAATCGCTGATTAATGGGGTAGGTGGATGGGAAGATACTCATGGAGAGAACAATGGAGGTTAGGAGAAGGACAAAGATCCAAGATGAACCCATTAGCTTCGTGGAATGACTTTGGCTTCCATGTTGCATTGCCGCTGGTTTTTCACCTGATGATTTCAAGAAAAAAAATGTATTTTCGTAACCGCTTTTAAACCGAAATTTTATGACGCAAGACACCGCGATGGCCGAATTGATTTGAAAGAAATAATTTGAATCAATGTAGTAACTTCGAAAGTACGGTAAAGAGGTAAGATAGAAATAGATTTTCTCGTAGTCCAAAAATAAACTTTGAACTTTCAAGGTGTGGCCTCTAGAGACATTGAGCTACTGAGGTTTTGACTACAAAACTTTCTCCAACTTTCTCCTTCGGAAATGGTTTAAAGTTAAAGTAAAGAAAGTGTAGCGGAGTATTCATTCATAATTGAATTTAAGGGAAAGTGTTCAGGAGTAGTAAGCATAAAATATAGTTTCAAACTACAAAAACTTTTGAACCTTGTAATCAAACTACATTCCATTCCACATGCCCTCCGACGTATGGCTCTCAAACCAAAGTTCCTATTTGAACCTGTCTAGAAAATGGTAGCATAGCAGGTACCGTCTGACACTAATTAAACCAGAACCCTTCCGGGAGCACTGGAGCTTACCATTTAGAATGTGTACGGAGATGCTTGTGGGACGGGCGTTTGAAGGAGTACAGGTATAATTTCCGCTGTCGTTCTTCTGGGCATCTTCTATAATTAGAACGCTCTTCTCTGGATCATTGTTGACCACGACACCGCGAACACTGTCATAGTTGATCATGCGATCGTTGTGGTACCAAAAGACAAAGGTCGGTGGCTCCGTGCTCTCGCGCAGGACGCAGACGAGCTCGAACGTACTTCCGCTTCGCACGTGCTTATCCGGTTCGCCTAAAATCTCCGCCCTCGCTTCTGGAATTACAAGAAAAGAAAAACCAAAGTCAATTCAATTGGAATTTCCGCAATTCACTTTCTCCAGAGGGAGAATGAGGAATGAGCTAATTTAGTTCCAGTGGGGAAAGTCTGTGATATTTGGGCGGAAAGAATACAATTTCTCATGTGGGATATGGCCCAACTAACAAGAAAACTTGAAGAAAGTTCATTAGTTTTAGTAACTCATAAAAGTAATTTATTTTGGTTGGAACCCCGACCAAGAGCGTACGCTCTCCCACTTTCCCCTTGGACACCCTGAATGTTAGAAAGAGGCCGTAAATCATCTCAGCAATTGCAATTGGTTCAGAACCTAAATGCCAACTAAATGTAGCAGAAGGGCAGTCACCCTTCCTGCCAGTTCCCTTCACAGTGTAACTTGAGCCGACCAGCGAGCGTCGTTGGAGACGTATGGCGTGAAGAACATGATTAGAAGCGCGTAAGCGGATCCGATTTCCCCTAAGTAAATTAGATGATCCGGAAATCGTTGGTGGAGGAAATTGGACCTTTTAATCTTCTTTTCGTACCAACACAGTTCTATCAATCGGAGATGAAAAGCTAATAGAGAAGAGGTGAAAGTCGAGAAATCTGATAATCTAGAGAACGCCAGGATTAAGGTAAAAGCGAGGCTTAGAAAGCCTCTGATTTGGATAATCAGAATCAAAAGTCCCTATTGGAAATCCATTGGTTTAAATTGATCCTTCGTTCCATCCTTCGATCGCCTATGGTTTAAGTAAGGAGTCTTCTGAATCAATATAAAGCGTGTATGGCTTAGGGGATAATGCTGAGCTCCATTTACGACCTACTAATGGCCTGTTACGCGTTGAATAATTTATCCATCCCAACATTCTGAAGGCGAAAGACGCCCTTTCTTCCACTCGGTCTCATATTGCTGGTTACTCCTATTGTGCGGATATTCAGCGCCCACCCTAACTTCCGGAAACGCTTTGAGAAATTAGATTTCTTATCTGAACCCATAATGTCTATTATAACTGCCGCCGCTCATCCTTAAGGGCAACGATAATTTGCTACAGATTTTATGAGGGCTGCGGCAAGAGAAAGCACTACTGCCTTAAGATATTCGCTCATTACTTTCTCCTCTTTTGGATCGGCATTTCGATTTTTCTGTGAGTGACTACAAACACAGGTTAACTTCTTACATAAATATGTACTAGTTTTATTTACAATTCCCTTGTAAATATGGAGCACTAGGTTAAAATGTGGTTTTTACAGGAATGAAAGGTGTTTAACTTACCGACGACTCTCAGCGTGATGTAAATACTGGATGGTGGATGTGTCGAAATTTGGCATTCATATAGTCCCTCATCACTCGCCTTTACATATTTTATGTGCAATTCCCAATTCTGTGAAAAGTTGTATTGTTAATTTACATTTTGCATTGCACGCTTTAGTAAAATGGGTTGTGACTTACTTGGGTGGTTCGACTGTGTGACACATAAAAGCGTTCATCGTGCGTAATTGTGCCCATTCCAACTGTCAGAAGACTGTAGTCTCGTCTTCTCATCCAAGATGCCTGCAATTTTGTAATTGAAAATGATTAATTCTTATGTATTGGAAGCAAGAAATATTGAATATTGCATTTTAAAACTGAACATGGAATCTCGAAAATGTATTTTTAATAATTTTTATTTATTTTAGGACTAGGAAATCAAGGACGCCTCTATTTTTTTCGAAATGGAAACTACCGGGTTCATTATTCGAGCCCTCTCGAGTTCACAAATCCCGAAAGTTGGATGCATGTTGGAGGTATTCCTTTGGGAAGAAACTTTTTCATTTCAAAAGTTAACTCTTGCCAACCCACATGTCAAGGTAAAGTTAATTTTTGGAAGTCGACGCCAAAAGAATCTTTTAGGACTGAGGAAAGTAGAAGTTATTAGATTGTAGCCGCCGAAGCAGGGGACCATATTCATCTCTCTCTGACTAGAGGATTATAATGAATTCCTTCATAAAAAATTATGCATATCTACAATCTAATATTGAAAACTTTTTGATAAGATGGCGAAATTACTCTCAGAAAGTTTTTGCTGGCGGGAAAAGAACAAAAGAAGTCTGTTTTATCTTATAATTATTATTCGTTCCGGATCCTAAGAGAGACAAGGGAAGATGGAGAGAGCATCATCAAGAAGTCTTTCGTTAATTTGCATCAGAAGCGCAAAGTGTGAAAACTCAAAATGACTAGGAACCTTGCAAATTATGAAACTAGGCCAATCTAGGCTCGAGTCTAACTGCAACGTACTTTTTACCAGGGCTTTATTTTCTGCCATATAAAACGTTTTGTTTGCAATTCTGCCCTTTATGAGAGCAAAGCACTTGCGCTGACTCTCCATACAACAATTTCGAATTATCAATTTCATGCTAAAACATGTCTTTTGTTTTATCTGTAAATTATTTTTCTGAACTCCAAAATGCGCGAGGATTTAAAGCCATTCGGTACTTCATTTTATATTTTTACATTCAAAGCTTAATGACAAAATATTGAGTATAAGTGTAATTTCCTTTGAAATTAGTTTAATTGCGCTGGATTAGAGTAGGTTCTATTGGATTTATAGATTAGTTGTGGTGTTAGTCTCCCTGAAGATTGAAGGAAGGTATTAAAGTGAAAGTAGGTTTTTGTGAAAAGTGTGGAAGCTTATCGAGGAAAGCCACAGTAGAAAGAAGTGTCAGTTCTGTGGCGTTAGGTTGCTGAATGTGGGGAATTACGTTTCAAATCACGAACTCGTTCAGCACTGGGCTTATCTACCCGCTTCATGCTTCAATCCCATTGGCTGATATCCCTTCACGAGACATTTAACTTTAACGCTACATTGTTTACCTCATCTAAATGAGAAACTGTTCTGGAAATTACATTTTCAAACCAAATATCTTTCCTTCCATTTCCCTTTCCTTAGAAATTGGACTCAACAAATGCCATTCTACGCAAGATCCATACTCCTACTAATCAACCAACCTTACAACATTTTTTTTCAATCCATCACCAACTTGAAACAAATAATAATAATAATTCTGAAATAATTTTACAACTTTAGTTTTTGGGAATGCTTTTTCTTTGTATAATAAATATAAGATATTGAGGCGCGCGCACCCATTTCAAAAAGTTTGAAATTGAAGTTCAGAATCTTGAAAGATACACCAATTTAAACTTGTTGACTGTTTTCGCAATAATTGTTTCTTCATCTATAATCTGCTTCTACAGTTGAAATTCACAAAATAAAGGACACATTTTTGTGAAAGTAAAATAAGTATAACCTCCAGGAATTTGGTTTGAAGAAACGAGAAAACGGGGTCAAAGTAAATGGCTTTGAACGTTGGGACACAGCTCGTAAATTGAACCAATGATTTGGAGTGTCTATGGAAGACGAAGGTCTTGTTAAGCAATATCTTTGGAATCTGGATTTCCAAAAGGTTAATACAACTTCTTGTCGTTCTGCCTAGAAGCTTGGATCATGGATGCAGATAAATCACGGATGACTGTACACGGTGAAAGCAGGTAACGGCTGGAAAATTTACATCTGACGTTCACCAGCGCAATAGCGCTAGTTTTGAGCGACGCAATGCTTATATGAATATTTTGTTATCCTAGGATTACCAAATCCACAAGAGTGACACTAGCCCCCAAAAAAGAAAATTCAAAACTTGGATCGTGCTGTTGCAAGCTTACATGGAATTTATTTAAGCGACTACACTGAAGTTTCGGGTTCTTCAGCTTCTATTCAATTTTAAATTATACATAAGGGAAAGTGCCTTGAGTGATCCCACGGCGTGTTAGCACAAAACAGGAGTACTTCAATTGACAAGCTGAGCGCGCGCACTGGGCAAAGTAGGAGCATTCTGGAACATCTGTATAAGAGAGCCTTATATCGCTTTTGACTGAACTTAATTTAAAAAGAAAATAATTACACCTAATACTTCCAAAAATAAGTTCCAAATCCAAATTCAAAAAGTTATTACCTATGCGAAATAAGATTTTTATATAAAAAAAAATTTTTTGCTCCAAACCAAGGCTGTTTTCAAAATTTTAAATAAATTCTACGTCTTATTCGATGGAAGTTACCGAACAGAGCTTTCCAACGCATAGAAGATTAAGGAGTCCATTTAGGTAGGCAATATTAGATCTTTATGTGAAAATAGGAGGGGAGTGACAATAATAAAATAAACTTTCGGAAAATCTTCCTAGCCTTTTCATTCCTGAAAACAGCATCCGCAGCGGAAACATTTGAATATAGAAAGGACGCCGTATTTTCTCAAAGTCTAAAACCCCTCCTTCCCATGAGGTTAAACTATTTTTTAGAACAGGATTTAGGAGTCAAACATAAATGTGGTGAGATTCAAATAGCCGAGAAATAGCTAATTCACATTCCACTTTTTTTCCTTTCCTGAAAGTTAAGGGGGGGAGGGTGAACGTGAAACTTTAGTGAGAATTCATAAGCATCAAAATTTATTGCCTACCTCTAATGATTCAGGCGTGAAGAGACATGATTCATGGCTCGGGCATTGCTCTCTTAGTTTCAAAATTCTAGATTTACTTGAAATTCTGCATGATTCATGGATCATCTACAAGATGCAGCAAAATAGGTTCAAGCTTTCCGGCGTGCGCCCCTCCCCACAATTTATACGCAGCCCATTAACCAAATATTTGCCCTCTCCTTTTAGTATTTACAAGAAAGCCATTAGGAAGTAGGAAATTTCTAAAGAATTACTCCAACTCCAGCTCGTGATACATGGCCTCAACTTTTAATTTAAAGTTGACATTACATTTCCCAACTTTCCTTTGTTTCCCTGGCCCTGATCCTCAACTCTTAATTTTGTAATTACGGAGACTTCTACTCTTACTTTTAATACTCTTTGACTCTTAAAAGGGAGAAAGTGTTCTAATTCTAAAAGCTTCTAAGTTTGCGGTAATGGTTCTCTGTGGGGGAAATTAGATGAAGTTGTTTGTGGAGTTGGCGGAATCTTGAGTGACAGGAAATCCTCTTACGTGGTTTCCATTTGAAGTGGTTTCGTCTAATCTAGAATGACATTCCTACGTTCAACTTCAAACTTTCTCCCTTCAACTTGAGAAAGTATTGTTTCCTTTGTGTTTGACAAGAACTTGTTAGCGAGGGGTAGGGGAAAAGGAGGTTAGTTGGGTCACAGGTGTATTAGGGGCATTTCTACTAAACGCAAAATGACTAACTGCCTTTCTCCAAGATCAACAATGGAGATGCCTCTCCTACTTTCTAACTCAAGTGAAAGTCCTAAAACAACAAAGACTTACCAACTCAACGACTTAAGAGCGGCGAACAAGTAAAATGGCTAAAAACTCAGGCCAAGGGTCCAAGAGGCCTAAAAGTTGTGTTTGTATAAGTGCCTTCAAAAGGGCGCACAATTCAAAAGGAGCTCCTCAATAAGGTCCCGGAGGCTTGAAGCCAGCAGAATGAAAGGTGAAAGATATTTGAACGTGAAAAGAATGGATGATGAGGGAAAAGTCAGGAGTGAAAGGTTGGAGAGTTTGGGTGCGGAGAAAGCGGAGGACTTTCTTTAGAAATGCCGCTTGTTTTGTTGAGGTTAAATAAGGGCAGGTAAGTGGGATTGGAGTAATCCTGGACTAAAGTATCTGCAGAAACTTAAGTAGGAATGAGGCAAGGGAATTCTGTGGGTAGCTAAAACTAAGTTATAAGGAAGAAAGCCTTTCGCGGAATTCTGAGCCGCATCTCAAAGACTTTCATTTTCCATCATCTTCCAGGACTTTCCTAGAGAAAGGAGCGACATAACTTGTCTCCAGAATGGAAAGTGTCTTAATGGACAAGCTGTGTTTTATGTGCGTGTCTCTCAATTTTTGTTGCTATATAAAAGTTCCTGCCACAAAGGCAGCCTGTGTGGGTCTCTTAATCCTGGCAATGAGCAGCTAACTATAACTATTAGCTATGATGAGGGCGACTTAGGCCTATGTCGCTCGAAAGCCAGTCTACATTGCCTATGTGAGTAATTGTTACAAACTAAATGCCCCGATTCCGTATACAGCCTAATAAAATTCCAATAACTTTTACAATTAAAACTAGTTACCATTTGTAAAATAGATTCTAATCGTGGAATTGTGCATCAAGATTTTTGTTTAATTATTGACGCTGCAGTTAAATATTTTTTCTACGATGTCATTTAATTATGTAGCAAAATATGTCGATATATTAAAACTACTTTGAAGAACATTAATCCTCAATTTTTTTTAAAAAAACTATCTGAAATTATTATGATAGGAAAATCAGAGCATGACATTGACAATGGATTTTACATCCTAAACACTTCCAATTTTAAAACTATCTCCATTTCAATCCAATATTGGACAAATTTCTAGTAAGGAAACTTTGAAAAGGAAATAGTTGCATTAGGCTACCGTAATTACCCATATCCAAACCCAACCGTAATAGCTGGTGTATATTCTGCTACATTGCCATTACTGGGCTCAATCCTTAACGTTATTTCCTACCGCAATGAAGTTTCTTGACCTATACCGCATCAGCCTTCAAGCATTCAAAAGCGTCTGGATCCTGAAAAAGTCGCCCTGAGTGAAAAAAAAAGCAATAAAAAGGAAAAGGTCTTACCACGCCATTTCCTAGATTGCGGACAATGCAGGGAAGATTGGCAGTAGATCCTTCTTGGGCCGTGACAAGGGTGGAGTTCTCGGTAGTAAATATTGCCTCGCTTTTATCTGGTGGACGGTTGTGAGGAAGCGGTCCACTTCCCAGTCCCACCAGATTAGCAGATGCTGCGCTGCCAGCACTCGGACCCAAGTTATCTCTGTCAGCGACATAGCTTCTTGGCCGACGCTCCCGCCTTCCTTCCACGCTTCGCCCTGCGCTTCCGCCATACACATCCGCCTTCCCTCCACCTGGACCGAGAACAAAAAGACTTGACAATTAAATGTGGAACACTTCCAAAAGATTCCTCCAAAAGAGGATCCAATGGAGCGGAAAGTAAATTAAGTTATTGATTTATCATTTGGTGGGGACAGGGACATGCAGCTCATCAGCTAATAGTGCTTTCTCGCTGACCTTGGCAAATTCTCCACCCTCCTCCTTTCTCCATATCGTTTTTGTAAGAGAAATTCTCCATGATCGTTGGTGCAAGTGAGAGGGGGAAAGTAAGTGTTTTTGAATTAATACCTTTCTGGGAGCGTGATCCTCGTAAGTTAAATCCTGAGTAGGATTAAAGAAGACCCACCCAATTATTCCTGATTATCAGGTTTAAAAGCCTCTTGTTCTTCAGGATGGAACTGTCACATCTCTCATTCCTTATTGATTCAAGGGCCCGCCTCCCTTTCCCTACATCCCAAAATGCAGCCCTCTACTTTCTCCTCCTGGAGAGAGCCGCAGGATTTTCGGGATCCGTTCTCTACACTATTAACCCTGTACCCACTTGGAGTGAAAGCTAGATTTCACTTCCCTTTCATTCCCTTCCGCCTCCTTCATTAACCGAATTTCATTAACAGCTAAAGGCTTCTTTTGAAGTTAGAAAAGGACGTGGAAACGGTTTAACACTCTTCCTGAATAAATTTCATCCACTCGCTTTCCCTGCTTTCAACCTAAATTCTAGCTTGTTTACCAAATTATTTACCACACGGGGAAGCTTGCGTTGGCTCATTTCATTTGTTCACCGCAAATTAAAAAAAAATACCGGTCATGCTTCAACATCTTCTTTTCCGAAATGAAACTTTGTGATATTCTCACAAAACTATAATCAGACTAACGACAAAGTCTACAAATTTTTGTTTAACAATTTGAAACAAGATATAAAGAAAGCATGGAAATGATAGAGACAAATTATTTTTTAAATGACGTAACGGATTAGTAATGGGATTATGGATTTATAACTGCAAAGATCATTCTAACGATAAAGAATTTGGTGAACAATGAACATTTGTTAAAGAAGGCAAAATTTTAAGAATGAAATATAATTTTCAATATTATAAATTATGATGGAGCATATTTTTGACAATATCCAAAATGGGAAAATAATTTCGAAATTTTGAAAGTCCTCACTATGAAACCGTCCAAATTGAAAAGCTCTGAGGAATAACTTGCAAAGACATGTTTGTGACAAAATAGTGGGGTGTGCTTAACACAGGACTCAATAGGACATTGAATGGACTTTTTTTTTCTGAGAATTTAATCCGCTTCGGTTTTTGAAAACTACTTTTGCTAATTAGCTGCAGGTTTCTGAAGGGGAAGAAGGCTGTAAAGTGCGGCATTAATTAAACTCTTGATTGAATTGGGAAGGAGGCGAGAGATGATCGGGCTTCTGATTGCCAAGTTGGAGGCTGAGTCGTTGGGGAGGAATTAAAAGTTCAAATTACGAAACCCATTCCTCGAGCCAATTACACCCATAACGAGATTCCCTAATTTGAGCTTAATTTAATAAGTTTGTAGAAGTCGTAAGTTAAGTAGGGCTCTTGCTGTATAGGAAACTAATTTTCAGGAAGCAACTTTAGAACTGGAACTAATGGAACGTCTAAGGCATATTGAGGTCTCATCGTGTATAGCTTCGTCTTTGGAGCGTAAAGGGCCCAATTCTACTACGAGAATTCAAGAGGAAATGTACAAAAATTAGTTTCTCACAAAAGAAAAGCTGCTAACCGTTCCAAAGGCTCATTTTCCAGAGAGAGAAAGTCAAGAGAAAGTGCCTTAGAGAAAAGCTGGGAAACATTCCAGAACGATAGTCGAGGGACTGCTTTGTCGCCTTGCAAGATAAATGATGTTCCCCTTAACAATCCAAATTCCATTTTTCCCCATGCGCATTTTCAAAGGACTACTCGGTTTACCGGGGTTTGTTTTACAGTTGATGGTTTTCCGGGTTTTTCCAAAATTTACACCTCCGCTCGAGCACAAAATGAATGAACTCATTCATTTACCAGAGGCCTAATGAAATTGCAGTTTGAAATTACGGCTTGTGCTTGTGCTGTGGATCGAAGCCTCCATTTGCCACCTGGACATTTGAGGACGGTCATTTGAACCGTGACAATCAATCTTCCAGTGGAAACGCCTAGAAACGTTCGCACTTCAATTCAAGCATCTTCAAAGCATTTAGTTTTTCCCGAGAATGTTTTATATACCTTTCTTTGAAATATTCGTGTATCGTGTGGGTGGACTCTAAGTTGACATGTAGTGAGCATTTTAGGTTTCCATTATTATTTACAACCTATGTAGTTAATTTAAGTTTAATTATTCAAGTAACTTGCTCCGTTTGAAATGCTAACACTAAAACAATGTCAATACTTAATCACCAGTAAATTCACGTCACAGAAGCAAACGTGAACTTTCTCTGTATTTCGATAAATCGTAATACCGAGCGTTGAAAATTTGAAGGCTTAAATATCACTAGTTAATTTTTAGCAGTTACAACTGGATAGAAATTTGTGCACTGGAAATATAATAAATAAAAATAATACTCTAATTTTGGGAAGTTGCCTACCTTGAAACATAATAAACATAAAAATTTTACTAAAATTTGAAAATTCATTTTGAGCCCGAAGGTTATAAATCTTGAGCCTTGTTTAATGAAAACCCGGTGATTAAATAACGTTGATGAGAGATTTCGAGGCAATTAGTTTTAGAACAAAGTGACCGTATTATGGTATCCTAATGCATTGCTTAGAAGCCTATGGGTAGTCGGTACTTGCAAACAAATGTATAAAGACTATCTATCAAGCATGTAAACATAAAATCATTGACTCTGTTTAAGCATTAACAATTCAATCTTGCTCAAATTTAATTGATCACCACCACTTCCTTGCGCAAATGTAAGTTTTATGTGCTGGAGTTATAGCTTTCTCTAATCATTCCAATTTTATGAAAAGCGATGAGGAATTGGATAGATGAAATAGATAGACGTTTTAGTTCAGTCGTGAGTGGGTCTTAAATGTCCGTGTACTCGGTCGGTTTGTAGTATGTTACCGAAGATTATGAGTCAAGTATCATAGGAATTAGGTCTGGGTGGTGATTCGGTTGGTTCTGGAAGTACGATGACTTAAATCCAGGCAATCAACCCGTGGATATTTACTTTGCTAGCCAAGTGGTCGGAAGGAGTTGCCATTGACTCGCCCACTGCCCTGTACATTTATTCCCAATAGACACTGGCTGGAGAAAGTAAATAAACGGAGAAAGTACTTTTTATGGTGCTCCTCACCCAGAGAGTTAGTCTCAAATTTCGAGTGGAGTGATATCCTCCACTTCCATGTCGACCAATAAGAAAGTCAAAAAGAAAGAATTCCTTGAAAAAAAGGATGACTTTCATCCATCTTTTCAAGCAAAAAAAAGTCAAAGCCAAATCGAAAATTTAACCCTACGGCATCCGCACCAAACCAAAAAATCTTCCATTTACTTTCACTTCCAGGAAACTCCCAGTCCCAGTTCAATATCCACTTTCTCCTGCCACAAACTTCAGGAATAGATCATTCGCCTGGGCTTCTAAACTAAATTCTTGAAAATTGCTTCCCCTTCCTACAAACCCCACTGGCGGAAACTGGCGATATTTTTGCGTTCCATTATTCACGGTCCCAAAGTCTTATGCCTATTTGTGGTTTAAGCGAAAAGGCATCCGATCAACTCACGACAAGCGTGTCAGCGCAAAAATTGTATTAAAGATCAATCGGTAAAAGCCTTCAGCCCTCGTTGAAATCCATAAAAACTTTGCAAATTCTCTGCCTTGTGCCGAGTTTTTCCCTTTGACGTATTTTTTAATTTTTATAATTTACAATATTTTGTTTGTTTAGTCAATCAGTATACATGTGTAAGCCTAAACTAGAAACAGGTTTATTATACGCCGTGTGAACATTATGACTTTTTCTAAAACCTAATTGACGCAAATTCTGCTCGTTACCCAAAACTTTCCTCACAAAATCAGAAACATGTGCTGTTTTATTGAATTAAATTTTGTGTGCATTGTCTCACATTCAGAAAATCGCGCAGCAGAGAGACTCGGGCATCATAATGGTTTGTCCATTAACAGTTGATTTCCATAATAGAATTTCCTCTGGACGGACCCTCCACCGGTCACCATCGTTTTCCCTTCACAATTTCATGTGCAAAAACATTTCAAATGCACGCAACAGAGCACAGCTTGGCTGGATTTCCAGCCGTTCTACGTTATTCCCAAAGAATAAATCAGACGTCGGTGCTTTCTCTTGTTCTTTCTCACACGCTCTGGCGCTTTGAAAAAGAGGACCATTTCCCCTCCTGGAGCATGCAGAGGGCCGCCCGAGTATTTAATTTAGATTTTACTGTCATGACTGTAGAAAATTACATTAGCGACTATTTCCACATCACTGATTTGAGTCTAAGTTCGGTCTTTATCCCTTGTGTGGAGATTTAAGTGAAAGTGGAAAGTTTTGGGAGGGAAAACAAGGGCGAGTGGAATAATAACATTCATTAACTACCTCTCCAACAATACATGACATCCTAGTTTATATTCAAAGCGAAAACCCACCTTCCTTTCAAAAGAAGCAGGAAGTACTTTATCCAATTTATTGCAAGCAGAGACAATGGAATCAGACAACCTATTCACAACACCCAGTCTGCCCAGAGACCCATGCAAATAACTCCAACGTAATAAAACACAAAGAGAAATATTGGATCTCATTATGTCCATCCTCTGTAAGGGTTACTATGCAAATAGGATCCAACACCTCAAATAAATGGAAGTCAACTCGGAGAAAGCAGGGCAGGGGTTTTGAATTGGATCAAAGTGCTTTACCGTCCGTGACAGTATAAACCTACACTTTTTTTTTTGTACGAAAAATATTTGCAGCATTTACATTTATAATTATCCGAAATTCTCGGCATTCAGAGTAGAAAAAGATTATTGGGGAGATTATTCAAGAAGTAAGTAATAAAGTAAAGTAAGAATATTGCTCATTCTGGAAATTGCGGTGTGGGATTCCTTAGTAGAAATGCATAAATACAAGAGTGGCTAATTTTGAGTAAATCACGGAAGTAAGTCTGGAACAAATTAAGTCGACTTGAGTGTACAAAGATGAAATCGGATAGGCTGCTGCTGCTGTGATTAGCTAAATAATATAGTCATCAATCAATCCCCGTCGGAGGATGATTATGTAAACAAGAGGGTTCATCTGTCACACTGAAAATTCCCAGATGTTTCTGCTCCTGACGAATCCAAATATTGTGATTTGGGAAGTCAGTCAGTGAAAAAGTCAACAGAGCTAAGGCTGACATCCGAAACGTAAAAGATGATTTTTTTTAAATACGTATCTGCCTTGTGAGATACTAATTATTAAGAAGCAAATTTCAAGAGTATTTGGAGATAAGGAAATCAAATTTATATAGTAATTTAAAATATTTTGGAGAAAACGATTTTTTAACTTTATAAGGGTAAAAGGGGTACTTGAAATACGTCGAGGTTTGAAACTGTGGAGTTGAAGTCGATTTGCGCCATTTCCAACTGTGCCAAAATCATTTTCCTGTTTTACCTCAACTTTTGGATTTGATTTTTCTATAACGATAAGGGGCGCTTACTTGAACATAAAAACCCGCCATTTTTGTCGTCATCTTCTTTCAGAAAGAGCTTTAAATTGATTAAGTGTTGTATTGGGGATTTTTTTTAGCTAAAGTTCTATTAAAATTTAAAATATTAAAGTTGAAATGCACATTGACTTCTCCATAGAATGAGTAATACTACATGATTTAATGGAATAATTAAAAAATGGCGTTCCGCAAATCGCATTTTTGAAATGGAAGAGCGCGTTTTGAAATTCTTAGTTTTAATATTAATAAATTATAATTTGTGTTTATCCCAACAATTATCAAAATATCAGCGCGTTTTCAACCTACGCAGACTAGGATAATGACATATTAGTGTCTACGGTGAAAGGTAAAGTCGAGCAAAGTGGCAATTTATGAAAAATTATTCTACCTATTAATCATTCCGAGGCTTTGGAAACTCGATATTATAATCAAAACTTGCGATTTCCAAATTGTAAAAGCGTGTATTGTATTGCGAGTGGGACGCACTTGCATTATTCGTCGTACTCGTGCCCCAACTTTGCAATTATCAACCCTCGCTTCATCAGCCTTGAACAATTTGAGCTTCAATCACAATTACGCTTAAATACGAGTATTTTGTTTACGTGACGAAACAATTTAATATTCAAGGAAGCTACAAAAACATTGAAGAGCAACCCACACCCACTACTGTAAAAGCCACTCAAATGTTACAAATGTTAAGTAAACAGCACAACATTTGGAGTTAAGCAAAATGCAACAGTTCCCAGATTAATTGTAAATTAAGTAATTTTTGAAGCAAGAAACCAATAAGTTATAATATGGATTTTATCAAGATTTTGTTCGATTTTTATTTCCAGTTAATTGATAGTTTTTGTTTCATCAATCGATCAAACTGGGAACCAAAAAGACTTGGGTCGCTTGGGCATAGAAACTTTGAAAAAAATCAATTTGGATTTTTATCAGCTCTTTTGCGCCGATCCAATAGGCTTTGATGTGGTTTTCATGGTTTCTTGGGTCTGAGAACTCTGTTGCCACAAGTCAAGAATGATTGACATTTGTAAACTTGAGAGAGGTCGTCGTAAAAAAAAATCAAATAGAGGCTCTCCTAAATTTAAATTACCAAAAATATTTTTCTCTTTGTCAAAACGCAAATCATAGACAAACGATTTTTTTTTCCTTTTTCGAGTTGAATGGTGATTGGTGACTGGCTTCCTTCTGAACATTATCGATGCAGCGCCGGTGTTGACGTGTGCTATTGAAAAAATACGAACGTATCCTGTCACCATCTTATACGGCATATGAACTCTACACGCAAAGCATTAAAAATTTAATTGACGACAGCACTGTTTGTCATCAAAACATAAACATACTTGAACATCTTATTTCTTCAGCCGGTTTTCAAATTTTATGCTAAAGGTCTGCCTTAGAAAAATATAAAACTTAAAATGAAAGAGTCATTTCATTAATGGCAGAGTTCTGTTAAAATGTACCTGCTCTAAACCTGTGATTTTTCCACGTGAACTAAAATCGAATCAAAAGTAATTTTCTTTATTTTCCACCTCTTTCCGTCTGCAAGTATTGAATTTCGATAACTTTTCGATTTGGGGTTGGATTAGCCTCTGAAAATAGGTCTGTTCACCCACGTCACTCCTTATGTCATCCCAGAATGGAAAATCAAAACTTTTGTGCTTTTGTGCAAAAATTTCTAATTCTAAACAGAAAATCACTTAAATGCTTTCTCATGCTGGAGAAAATGAAATATATTTTTTATTACAGAGTATTACAGCCATTAAAATTTTCTTTTACTAGTAAATAGCAGTTCTACACGCAAATATGTGGCATAGGATTTCATATAAATCGTTTGACGTTCTTTAGGTTACTTTTTCGTGAAAGTTGGTCTCAAAGTAGAGCAAAACTCGAGAAATTAAGGCTCCCCTGGCAATTCAAATGAAGGAAACTTTTAGGAGAGTGGCAAAGAACTTATTTTCTTCGTCTCAAGATAGTTTTGTGCCATTTTTTGGGAAGGAAAGTGTACTAAGATGCTTTGCTAAGGGATAAGGACGAAAAATCTTCCTTTTCCGCAAAAGTGACAAGTTCTATTCCTTGGAGCAATAAAAGGAATAAGATGCTTTTCTATCTTCCTCCTCTCCTAAACCTCTCTAGCTCTTCCTAATATACGCACAAAACAAATTGTTGTCATAGAGACGCTCTTTTTTCCTTTTCCCAGTCAAATATCCTCCATTTCTCAGCCTCATCTTTTGGCAAGGACCAAGTGGCTCAAATTTATGCCTGACAATTGTAATCATAAGGTGGAGTAATAAAGTATTTCGTTTTATTGATCTCCCTCTTTCTCTTTGTACACAGTTATCTTCCTCCCTAGGGTCTTCCCTTCCCTTAATAAATCTGCAGGAGCGCAAAATAGAGCAAGCCTCACAGCCCAAGTCTCATTCAAAGGAAGAACCTTCATAAAGTATCATAAAAAGAGAGGCAGTTTGCAGAAAATGCTCCACTAATAAAATATTTGTGTTTCTGCAGAAGTTACTCCCCAGAACCGGAACTTCATAGGCTCAATTTACGTCCAGTTTTAGCTCTCCTGGGGCACTGACGCATCTGCTTAATATTTAGGAATCCCATGAGGTCCTACAGCCAAGGGCCTTTGAAGTGCTTGTATAATTAGAGCAAAGTTTAAGTCCTCAATTAGGACCCCTACAACCTTCCAATAAAAAGTGGACGCCCATTCACAACAAAAGCATATTTGCACAAGAGTATTATGAAAAGTGAACAAACACCAGAAATAGCGCATCACTTTCACTATCTAAATGTCTTTTGCTGGATACATTTTCATACTTTCCAAATAAGTAAAATCAGATTCCAAAACAATCCCTTATCGTGAAAATCCGTACTGAACATTTGAAGTAATGATTAAAATTAAAATATTACGAATCCCATCAAATTACCTTAGGTTAACTAATTGAAAATAATTTATTTCAGGTTAATTGAAAATCAACTAGTTACTAATGATGAACTGTTTCGATGTATAAGCTAGGTAAAATCAACAGGCACCATCGCATTCGTCACAATCGATTTTAGGCCTATATGCTCGCTAATGACGTAAAATCACCAAAAATCAGTTCTAACTCTAAGTAAGTTTGAGCTTAGCTTGATTAAATTCTTCCAAAAAAGAAGAGAAATGGGAAGAGTTTTTTTTTCAGGAAAAGTGAATTTTAAGGGACGAAGGGACATCCGTTACTTGAAGGGAGACAGACACGCAAAGTGAGAAGAGCCTCCCGAAAATGTCATTCAAGATGTTCCAAGAGCGTCCATCCAAATGGTTTCAGAAAACCATCAGAGACAGACGGAGAGTGGAGGACACATATGATCTGAATAATATCTTTCACACATTCCTTCTTTCTCTTCCGCAAAATTTTTCCCTTTCTTCCTAAAAGTGGAATCCGAAAGGAGAAAGGAAGGAGGGAGAAAGGAACAAATTCAAGATGAATATTTCATCAAAGCTGCCCAGAGAGCATCTGCCTTACATACTTCCTGTATGTCTACCATTTTCGGATCCTTTTAACATGGTCAACTGAAATCAGGTAAATAAGAACAGCTTACGAAAGACTTTCCCATCAGTCTAAATGACACTTTTCAAAAACCCAACAATGTATTGGTCGCAACAAATTCGCACTAGCAATTGTGAATAATCGTCCTTTGGTAATCCCGGCCGAAGGTTAAATTCTGCCAGCAAAACGACAGGGATTTAGGCATAGTGGTTATAAGAGTGGTTTAAGGATAGTATTTTGTAATCCGAAAATCCATATATGAGATCAAGCGGAAGAATCCGTCTAAGGTTGGAACTGAAGCTTGAGCTTGAAACAGAGCTTTTCCAGCATGTGGAAATAAATGGAAATACGCTGTCATCGGACAGAATCCACATACTTCTGCATTGCAGATCTAACCAAAAGGCGCAAGGATTTCCTTTCCTCTACTAAACATTTTCACTAAAATGAAAGGCGCTTTGGCTAAAAAAAGTGGGATCATCTTTCGCATGAGCAAAATTCTAAAATCTATTCATTCTACTAAAACCTTTTCAAGAGCTTTCCTTGTGCTGCCCCAGCATAATGTCTATACAACAATCAGAATCCAGATAAATAAAATAAATTTTTTCATTTTTTTTATTTTTTGTTTATTCAAAATATTGCTTTGCATTTTTTATTGAACATTTTGAAATCGTAGCCTCTCAGCATCATTTTAAAGAAAATAGTTTTAACGTAACAGGTAAAATTGCACTGAAGGCGTAAAGACATTTTGTTCTTTATTTTATTTAACAGTTAATTATGCAATGCTGAGGCCAAAACATAAAACTTATTGCATAGGTTATAAATGATTCAGATTAAAAAAAGGTTAGTGACAGGAGATTGCATAATGCTTTTCATATTTGGAAGCCAGGCTTATTGGATTTACAAAAATTAGACAATAGGAGCTATTTCACAAAGTGCTACGAAATTTTGACTATGTTACTCCGAGACTTTGCATTTACATAGGTGAAAATAACCCATGGGGAAATACAAGCTTTGGATTAGAGGAGAAAGTGGATTTGGAATAAGCTCTGGTTGCTTTTTCTTTTTGGAATATGGCGCTTCGGGGAGATCGTTTGTATCTTTCTTTTTTTCCAAAACGCCAGCCTCCCGTCTTCCCAACTTAAAACAAGCCAGAACTTTTTAAGAATGAGTAAACGCTTCTTCGAAATGTAGTATTTTTCAATTTGATTTATAAATTATTTAACAGAAGGAGGACGTCTTCCTGAGGAAATTTTAGCATACCAGATCTCTTTAAGCCTTTCTTTTTCAGCTGTATGAATGCAGAGGACGTGCTCCGCGTTCCGAAGTGGCCCCCATAATACTCTGTAACGAGAAAGGAGAGAGACGGGACTATTCATTGCATTTTAGAGGATGACATTGAGGAGAGAGCTGGAAAAGGCCTTTGCAGGAATCCCGTATCAGATTGACATTCCCTGGAAACGAATTTGAGTCTACTGGATAAATAGAGTCTGAGATCCGAGAGTGGATTTGAATTGTTTGTAGAATATTGATGATTTGGAAGGGTGTGAGAATTCTTCTGGTCATGCATGTCAATCCGATCAGCGAGAAGAGGTTACCTACTGCCACGGAATAGCAACGCATGTCATGACACGGCGCTGAATTTCAACTGACTCTGCCGCAGTACTGCCGAGGCATTGTCCTCCTTGTAAACCTCCCTTTGACAATATTCTTCACTCTACTTTCTCCAGAGACTTTCTCCGCTCAGATCTATTGCCCAGATATTTTCATTTCCTTTCTCACCCTCTTCAGCCTCCTTTTTTCCCTTTTAGATTGTCAAGATATAGCTTCTGTTTCATGCCAAGGACTCAACAGAAGAAATCGAAATGGAAACAATCTCCAGTCTACCTTCTATTTCCTCTCCAATTCCTACTTCGAGTCCAATGCCCTTCTCTTTTTAAGACGCTCAAGTGGAAATTGCTCTATTTCAAATTCATTTTTATTAAAGGGACGTGACACGTGAGAGACTCTTGAAGGTCTCCTTTTCACGGTTCTATTAAAGGACGACTCGCCGCATTTTCTAACATCAAAATCGGGTTGTGATCTGACAACTGCCGGCCATAAGCTTCGATATTCAATTCATTGAAAACATTTATATAAAAAAAAATCAAAATACATGAGTACTTGAGTCTAATTGGCTCATACAAAGAGAGGTGAAAAGCAAGTCAAAATTTTTTTAACCAAAAATAATGGCCAAACGCTTAAGCTTTCAAAAATCATACTCTGAAGTCATGTATAACCAAAGTGTAAGACTTAAGTAATTATCGCTGAACTTCTAAAAATTGGAAATTGAGTCTCTGAAAATGTTTGCCCACACGAAAAATTAGCTTTTTGAAATGAGTGCAGTATAATTAAATACACACAATAGCCCTTTTGCAATACCTTGCAACATACCTTTTTGTTAAACTTAATTAGTTTAAATTATGCTAAAGATGCATGTTGTTCATTTTGGTTTTGCTGACTTGTAAGTACTTATGTCGATTTGTTTTTGAAATGTTATTTATTATTTCTGCAATCCTAAGTCTATGGCCGACTGAATTTAAAATTTTATCGTTTGGGTAAAGAGATTTGAGATGATTAGCTTTACATAAAAAGAAAGTAGATCTATATTTGAACAGTTATAATAACAAGCATTCGAGTTACAGTAACGGGTCAAAAAATCGAATCCAAAAACGAGAAAAAAATGTTGCTTAGATATTTGGAAAGAAAAATTCAACTTACCATTCTCCGCGAGTGTGGACATGATTATGAAGTGGATGAGGAAAGCAACGCCAATCAGACTCATTGTTCTCGACACAACTTGTGTCATTTTAGTTCGCTTGTGAGATTTCCGTTCAGACCGACGTCCAACCGAGTCGGATGAAGGGACCAGTCGATAAAATGTCAAGGGAAAGTAAGAAAGGGTACTCAGGCAGAGACCCTTCAAATTCAAGTTCCAAGTACTCAAGTACAAATTGTGAGGATCACCATCTACTAAGTCAGTAAGTACCGACGTATAGTGGACCATTGATGCATCCAAGTTGAGTTGGAAAAAATGTTTTCTCTATTAAAAGCAAACACAATTGTAAGAAATCTCGATCTGTAAGAGTTTACACCACTAAAACACTTTAATTTGGAAACTAGAGTTGAATATTAAGCACGCTCACGAGGAGGAGACGAAATTTATTAAATGTTAAAGTTTTGAAAGTTATGGCGAACGTCACTCTTCAGATTTAGTGAAACACGAAGCTATTTTAGTGGGTACTAATGCAAGAGTTTGCGTAGGGGAACTTTGACAATTTGTTCACTGTGACGCTGGAAGTTGGATCTCGTCCATGAGAAAGTGGTTTCTAGATTTTAATGTGTTAATTAGCTCATGTCGGCTTTTAAGTTCCGTTGAGTGACACAGGGAACAAAGGGACGCTTGTTGTGGAAGGGGTCTGTTGTTTTGGCGGTGTGGTTTGAACTACTTTTGGTCCTTGATCATTCCCGATACGCTTCCTTTGATAAATGAATCTCAGAGATTGCTTGATCTCCCTCGGTATAATTTTATGAAGCCGCAGGTTCAAAGTCTCCAAGAACAGGGAAGTCACAGTCCACCGGATGCAAAGGGCCCTTCCTAATTTCTTAAAACCACTTACAACTCGTTGCAGTCTGGCGTTAGTCAAATCCAGAGTTGAAAAATGTTTTCTAGGAATTCTTCTTGTGCGCCTTAGAAGACAAGTAAATACTTGTATGAACACTATATGGGACAATCTTTCTCTTCAAAGTGGAGCTTATGCTCTAAGCAATTTTTAAACTTGTACGGAATAGTAAGGAATTCAAAGAGTCAAGGGAAGAGTTGTAAGAGCTTCAATTAAGTGTGCGTAATTTAGAAACGTAAACGCGTTAGTTTAGGGGGATGAAGTGAGAATCAACTGGCGCACTGCAGCGTGCCAGCTAGAAAGAATAGAGTAGAAAAATTGTAGTAAGCCCGGACGGATCTCTTATCC
>JAQFYP010000340.1:0-25481 GCA_034694865.1 Bilobella braunerae | reverse complement strand
TACCTTAACGTTAACTTAACTCCCATATCTTAACCCAGTCTTAACCATGTCTTAACTCCATCTTAACCATATTTTAATAATAATTCATTGTTAATTGTTTATCGTAATCCACTGAATGAAATCACAATTAAGGAGTTTACTGAATCATTGAAACGAGATTGTGCAGCCATTTCGAAAGTTAATTGCGAAAAAATGAGAAAAAAAATATTTAAGTTGGCAGGATTTGAACCTTCGACGCTGTTTGAGTTTATGTCAACGCTTCTACCCTTTAGGCCACGGGTCAGTTGTAAATTGACAGAAAAAAAGTTGGTTTTGTTTATACGTTGCGCCTCGCCGCCACCAACCAACTCTGTATTATATATAGTAATAGATATATGCAATGTGTTCACTGCTGTTGACAGTCGCGGTCATATTCCTACCGGCAGCAACAGGGTTTCTTTGATCATTTTCAACAATTTGAACACTGCTTTGGTTGATCCTACAAATAACGATCAATTCTTGGTAATTATTGACCTTATTAAAAATTTCTTTTGATTTGACATTATTGGAAGAAAAGAGAACATTTTTGTGTCCTTACGAGTAACTACAGCAGTACCAGCAGCATGTGCATTCGATAAGAGGACAACAGATTAAAACTTGTTACTCAAGTAGATCGACAAATTCCAACTACTTTGTTCTAAATTTATGCAATGTGTTCCCGTGCGCCGCAATGGCACTTGCCCGAATATACTTTGAAAAGATGGAGCAAAATATGAGAGGAAACTTGAAGGATATTTACAAAAAAAAAATGAAACACAGTGATTGCCACTTACGTTGGCAATCCTCGGGCCTAACAGGCGCAAAAACGCTCCTGCACTTTAAAGACAAGCACACCGTACGTCCTCCGCAGGATACAATTGATGTTCACTCAATTGTATTCGGGATACGTTTTGTTTTATACGATGTTACACACCTTAATCCCAGCACAACTTACGTTACAAACTACTCATGCATAGGCCTCGCTAAACGTAGTACGTGAGAAATATCAGAGGTTTATGTTGTAACACAATATTATCAAAACCAAGAGAAGCTAGTCGGATATCAATCATTCTTCGTAACAAAATATGGATATCAAAACTTTGTTACTTGCCCCAAAGTACCAAAATATCTCAACGTGCTGCAATTGGTGCAAGGCTTTTTCTCTTTATTTCTGGATGACAACAGTTTTCAATTACGCTGTGATTGCAATAATGATAAAGTTGTTTTTCAAAGCGTCGCTCACCTGTGTATCTAAATCTACATGTTGTGCTGGTCGACCGAGAACCTCTGTTTTACAGCTAAACGTATAGCGAAATTAATATGCTTCTTTGGCGCACTACTCCTGAGTAGTATTGTTATCTCAAATACTCAATGACACTAAAATATTTGAAAAGTGAAATAGAGGCGATGCAAGTGAACTACAACATTGCTACACATAACTCATTCCGGGTATAATTAGTATTTGAGCATTCCTGAAAATAAACGCTACATTGCGCTTCCAGGGGGAGTTTGCATCAAGTGGTCGGACTATGCAATTCTTGCCAAAAAACAATTTTCTAGTTATCTGGTAGCGAAGTCTACAAATTCTTTCGGAGTTTTAGTTCAAATAATAGTAAAACTGTCAAATTAGTTCAAAAGGTTTTCGACACTATGTTTGTTCCAAAGTGGGTTAGCTATACCACGGAAAACTAGCAACATGTAACAAAACAATTTTACTCGAAATTGGGCAAGAAATTGATGCAGCGTGGTTACGTGCCTTGGAAGGTGGAAGTAAACACGTTTATAAAGGACAAGATTCGTTCCTTGGCATGCCATTCCTTGCATGCCAAATTGACCCTACTGTGACTTGGGATCAAGACGACCTTATTTATGAAAGATTTGAGTATATTATACAATCTGGAATAATTCATCGCCACGCAACCAATATTACACTTCATTTAAAATTAAATATTCGTAAGGTCCAAAATGGAAGAGCACTTCAACAATGCAGAGTACCGACAATGGTACCGACATAATTCTAAGCCTTAACAGGGACATTGTTTTATAAGAAATAAAATATTCGCTATGTCGATTACACATGTTCAAGGCCCCATTCAACCTAGTACTGCTCTGCCTCATCGTCTAGTCTATGGAAAGTAACCGTCGATCTAGAAAACGTATGAAAAATATGCTTTTCAAGAAGTCTTTCTTTACTTGCTAGCCTGAGAACAAGGATACAAATTTACTAATCAGTCATAAAAATGCCTTTACGATTGGTTTCCCCTTATGGAATTGCCTTGCCTCTGAATGTTCATGCCCGTTTCTAAGCGATTAGGCTACAAGGCCAGCTAATATTAAAATTGTCCAATAATGCTTCCATATGAAATAAAAAGTATATCTACTTTAAAGTTTTCGATCAGAGAAACTATTTCAAGTAATCGTTCACTTCCTGTTTTTAGACAAAATGAGGGCTAAACAAAATCAATTTCTTATTAAAATCCTCTACACTCATGACATAAGTCTAATTTGACACGCTCGGTTCTTTTTCAAAAAATTCTAATTCTCATAAAAGTAGTCTTATCTTCTTCTGTCGCCTCGAATAATTACATTGTCCACTGGAACTTAAACCCGCACATTTATCCACTATACATTTCTAGATTAAACGTAGTAGATTAAACTGTTGAATAAATGTACAATTAAATAAAAAAAATTGAAATATTTTTGCTACGTTACACATTTGCTGTTCTGTTACTGCCAGCAACAATCAGCTTTATAACCCTCCAAAACAATTTTGTCGATTATTTCCAACCGTTTGAACGCTGATTCATACATATTATAGAATTCTGGAACGCCAAAGTACACCCAATTCAAAAAATCGTTTTTCCCGTTCTAAGACTGAAATTTCGTGAAACGGGAAACGGGAGTTGGAAGGAGACATACTACAACAACCATTGGTACAATAGCTACTTATCATTCTTAGACATTCGAATAATGCAAATGAAGCACGTTTGCCATTTGTACTATCTGGTTGATCCCACTAATAATGACCAATTCGTTGTTGCTGTTGATCCCATTCAAAAATTTCTACGGTTTGATAATATCGGAGGAAAAGAAAAGTTCATTATCTCTTTACGGATAACTACTACAGAACCTGCAACGTTTGCACTCAATATGAGGATAACCGACTACAACTTGTTTACTAGCAAACAGAGCAACCCAAGCAAAGGAGCAAGCAACAAATACATTATAATAAACTTTCGCAATATACTCCCGTGCTCCGCCATGGTACATGCCCGTGTAGGTATCGACAGGCTGCAGGAAAATATGAGGACAACTTTGAAAGCTATATATACAGAACTGCGGCAACTCGATTGTCCGCTGCAGTGGCATTCCTCTAGGGTAACAGTGAAATCAGTATTGCTTCTTGACTTTCATGGTGGAAACACTGTACGGCCTCCGGCCGATACAATCGATGTACATGCAAGTGTTTTTGGTATGCGTTCGGTGCTGTACGATGTTTCCAACTTAAATTCAAACGCAACTTTTTATATTAAAAACTACTCATACGTTGCAGACTCAATAAAACGAGACGTATCAAAAGTTTATGTGTCAACCCAGTATTACAAGAACGAAGACAAGTTAGTTGGATTAAAATCTTTCTTTGTAACAGGACATAGCCATCTCACTTTTATCACGTGCCACAAAGTGTAAATGTATCTCAACGTGCTGCAATTGGTACAAGGTTTTTCTCTTAATTTCTGGGTAACCGCACTTTCAAGTTATGCGCTAGTTGCAATTTTTGCAAAAGTCTTTACCAATATTGCAAAAATCCAGTTATGTGTATACCTAAATTTAGCGGCTGTGCTGCTGGACCAAGACCTCCAAAATTGCACAGCGAAGCATAGCGGCAAACTACGGTGTTTTTTTGGCGCTCTGCTTTTGAGTTATTCTCGTTACTTCAAATACTTACAAAGGCAGATTAACTTCTGACCTAACTTCTCCAATGCCAAGGAAATATTTCAAAAGTGTAGGTGAGGCGATGCAACTCAATTTTACAACATTGCTACATATAAATACATCCGGATATAATGCATATTTGAGCATTCTTGCTAGTCGCCGCTACACACAACTTGCACGAGGATCACGGTTGAAGTGGTCGGATTTTCCGATTGCTGCAAAAAATGAATTATTCAAACTAAGTGGCAACGAAATCTATACATATATTCAGAGCTTTAAGTCAAGTAGTAATAAAACTAATAAGTTAGTGAGAAAAGTTTTCGACCGTATTTTTGTTCCGCAGTTGGCTATCTTTACGACTGAAAGCGAACTTGCAAAATACAACAAAACAATTTTGCTCGACTCTGCGCAAGGCATTGCGTGGTTACGTGCCTTGGAAAGTGGTAGTAAGGGCGTGTGCAAACGTCAAGACGTTTCTTAGCATTCCAAGCCTGATGGCAATTGGTCCACTAATGACCTGGGACCAAGGAGACCTTATCCATAGAAGATTTGGGTCAATTATTTATTCTGGAATTTATCATCGCGACCCAACGAATATGAGACTTAATATAAAATTAAGTATTCGTAAAGCCCATATTTGCCGCAATGCATTTGTTACCATGGGAATTGACTCTAATTTAATTTTGTCAATTTACTGTATATACTGTATTTGCCTCGTTGGTTCACTTTCAGTTTTTATAAATGATATTGGCATTTTATTTTGTAATCATAAACTAGGTTTTAGTAAGTCGTAGTAGTTAAGTAGCTTAAGTAATTAAGTATTAAATATTTTCAAATAGAATTTATTAATTAAAACGTACACTAAATTTTGAATTTGTTTTCTTTAGTACGATCATCTTACTTACTTTGTAAATAATTATTGCCGTAGTTCCCACCAGTAGTGTGTTAAATTTTCCAAAAACTGCAAATAGTGTTCACTGTATGTATCAGTATCAAATAATGTGGTTGATTAATAAACTAGTTTAACTAGTTTATTAATTCTAGTTTAATCTCCGTCCGTTTGTGAGTAATGGCGCAACAGGACAGACAGACGGACAGAGCGTCCCTATAAAGTAACTAATTCGCTACTTAATAAGTAGATTTGTATCGCGTGTGTGATCGTTTTTACGTGTCAGAATAGTGGCATTCTTCGACAAAAATTTGTTAAGTTTGATGTTTGCTGAATTCTACCATGCGGGGTTCTAGAGAATATAGTTACAACGTACGCTAGTAAATTCTGCGTCATTGGATGGGCATAGCTGGCAATTTACATTTTAAAATACAAATGACAATCTCATAGAGTTAAAAAATTTTACTTTTTTTTAAGACGTTATTTTTTCTATTTTTATTTGTATGCCATACAATGCAAAACAACGCTATATTAAGTGCTCCAGACCGACAAAAAATGTTGTCTAGATGACTAATCTGTTGCTATCTCTGAGTAACAATTTTTCAAGTGCAACAAATGCAACTATTCAACTATATCAACTTATCAAAGATGGACATTTGATGAAGTTCTAGGTGCAATGGAGCTGAATGGGAATGCAAGGTTTTACCTCATATCCACCGGCAATGTTCTTCTTTCCATAAAATTACATACCTTTTTAACAATAACATTAAGTGAGTTTAAATGAAATTAAGAAAATAAAATAAAAAATAATAGTTTGAAAAAATAACGCCCGCAAATGGCATTAATTTTGTTTAAAATTAATACTGAACCTAGATAACACAGCACTCTTTTAAAGTCAGACTAACTGAATGGGAATTCAATACGTTTTATTTACAAAAAAAAAATCATAATAATTTTACACTTTCATAAGTTATGTGCATTGTACAAAAAACACTTAAGGAAAGCATTCAACAATTTTGAATTTGGTGATATTAGATTAAGAAAATCTGATCTACTTTTTGTGACGCAGTGACTTTTGTCTAAAGGGTCTCTAAAATTTTTTTGTTCTAAATGCGCGTGCATATTTGCCGCAATACAAACATTTTTTCTAATATATCAACGATTTCTGTTCAAGCTTGAATTCCTACAAAACACGTATTGAGACTATGTCTCAGATCAGCAAGTTATAGTAGATAATTAAGTAACAAAATAGTTAGTTGTTATAATTAGGGCCCAAGTACAAAATATCTCTAAAATAAGCTCGTAAGTTATTTCTTACTCAATTACAGATAGCAATTAATAATAGGAAATAGAATAGCGTACTTTCTTAAAAGGTCGCAGCGTTGTTGTTGAAATTGTGTAAAATTCCTTATTTTGAAGGGAGCGCAAGCGACTATACAAATTATGCTAACCAATATTTAATCTATTTTGTGCATTAATCGGACATGCTTGGTCAGATTTTGTGGATAGCAAAATGACGCAGAACAGTTCGTGCATGTGAACCTTCCCTCGCGCACTCTCTCTGTATGTTTCTTCAAAGATGTTTTTTTCGCACATCCATAGTCACACTGTGAGCACTTGTATCTCATTGGTTGATGCGTAAATCCGTGAACGTGGAGAGATCTTTGAGATATAAATTGCCTAGCACACTTCTCACAGCTATATGGCTTTTCACAAGTGTGCGTACGAATATGAATTGCTAAATCTGGAGAAGATATTGCAGCATGACTGCAGAATTTGCACACAAATTCACTTTGCCTCTTATGGATGAGTACGTGCTGTCTTAAATGGGCCTTTTGGCTAAATGCTTTTTTACATTCTGAGCACTCAAACTTTGTACTGTGATCCTTGGCGTGCCGATTTAGGCTCACTTGGCTTACAAATTTTTTTGGGCATACATCGCAGATATACTTTTTCTCCACATTTCCCTTCTGGAAATTTTTGACGGTATCTGTAGATTTCAATTTATGCTTGCAAATTTTGCACGCGTTAGGCTCATGCTTCTTGTTTATGCAATACAAATGGAGGTGCCGATCAAGGGAAGCTCGGAATTTGAACCGCCTGTGACAACTGTCACACTCAAAATGGAGGGACGTTATGTGGACTAGTCGCAAATGGCGTCCAAGGTCTTTTTCGGATGCGTAGTCACGACAACATAGTCTACATTTAAAGTTCCTCTCACTAGCGTGCACTCGTAGAACGTGCCATTGAAGGGACAACTGGTTTTTGAAACTCCTTGTACATAAGTGACACGAAACAGAGCGGACTAAATTGTGAGTTTCCTGGTGTTTGGTTAATAGAGATTGAGATGGAAATTTTTTCTTGCAATGGTTGCACTCAAATTTTGGATTGCAAATTTTGTGCTCCCAAATTTGAGCATCGTTTTCAAATAGTTCAAAACAATTTGGGCATTGCTGTCGATGAACCATCCTCATATGTTGCTGGAGATCAGACGAAACGGCAAATGTTCTGGAGCACTCCGTACAAGCATGTGAATATTGCTCCATAGGGATGTGACGTGCAACGTGATTTTTAAAGGCAAACTTTGTTTTGAAGGGTCGGAAGCAATGTTGACATTTGTAAGACGCTTTGCAATGGACTCTTTTAATATGGGTATCCAAACCACGTTTTTGAACAATTTTTTACAAGTTGGACATGCGGTCGATTTACTTTGAAGATCGATCCTATTTGAACACATTGTGTGGCTGATCTAGAAATAAAAAAAATGGTTTCACTGTGATATATTTTAGGTGCTATATGACTTATTTGATATTACGCACGCCTTGATTGCTTAGCTTTTTGGTTCGTTCTAAATTTAATGAATTTATGATTATTTAAACAGTCTGTGAAAACTTAATTAAACAAAAATGAAAAATAACATTAGGGTTAAATCCGATTGATCTAGTTGAGTTTTGTTTACAGTTAAGATGTATAGAAAAATACGGATAACGTAACTATGATTCACATTTGCAACAATCCTTACTATTAGTGACATTAGCACTGGCATAGCTCCAATATGTAAATTAATTATGGTGTATTCCGAACATTCCTAAAATGTTTGGAGTGAAAGCTTTAGTTAGTATTAGTAGTCTCTTCCAAAATTAAGGTATAATCTAAATAGTTTTAATGTAAAAATGTACTTTAAAATGTTCGTCTGGAATAATGTACTGAAATAAGTTAAAAAGAGAAAAAAATAAATTTCGTAACAAAAGTTTACCTAAAATAGACACAAAACTAAATGTCAAATAAAAAACGGCTTTTACAATTAAAATTTTAAAATAAACTAAATACAAATTCTCGCAAATTTGAAAACTCATTCCGCAAATGACTCCTACCTAAACACATTAAAGGAATAGTCTTTGTGTTTGCAGAATCGAGTTTATCAATTTATGTAGAAAATAGTTATTTTGGCAGGTCTTGTATTTGTGTGCGTACTAATTCAGTTTAATTTAGTAAAATAGTTTGTAAATGCATGTTAACATTCTTACCTCTTGAAAATTATTTTCAAACCCCGTCTGTTTGTACTGGAAACGTTCTGAGCCTGCAACTTCAAAAGTAATTATATTGTGTGCACAGCTGTTGATCCAAAACGCCTTTGGAAAATTATTTAACTCAAAACTTCGAAAAGAGAATGAATAGCTCTAGTGAATTTACTTGAACAAGAGAATAACAGGTTTAGATATTCCCAAAAAGGCGCCTTTACCCAGCGGTTAAAAATAAGCAAAGTAGAAATTGTGGACAAAGACAGCATTGCTCTATCTAAAAAATGGTTTGCTGCCTTAGTGTAGTTTAGAAACATAAATATACATATTAATGAAATCAAAGTTCTAAGCTATTTTAGTTAACTACAGTTTAACTACTACTTTAGTTAAAAACTACAAATTTACGCTTCAATGAGTTACAAATAATTATTGTAACCACATTGTTTTTCCAATAAGGAGTAAATATGTGTACGAAGCTAGTCAATTCAGTTTTACTTGATTCACTATATATTTTTTCATAATGTTTGTTTAAAATTACACAAAAGGACGCTGTGTCCTCTAAGATGGGAGTCAAGTGTACTCTGTTGATTGGCAGCGGAGTCACAAGGTGTGCACGTGAAGGGCCGTTCTTCCGTATAAAGTCCTCAAATGCATCATCAGACCTTGACTTCCTGCAAAACATTTCTGGCACACTGTGCATTCAAAAGGCTTTTCGTTTGTGTGTGACAAAAGATGTATTTTCAAGGTGGCTTGGCATGTTCCAGCGCGGTTGCACAAGGTACGCATGAATCCGCCTAGTTTGCAATGCTAAATCAAATACTTCATAAGTTTCTCTTTGGCACTTTGCACACTGATGAGGTTTTTTAGCGTCTACAATATGTATTTGACCCTTGCCGTTTTATTTAGAATGTATTATAACTTGTTATTTTGTCTTGTGAATTGCTCACGAAGATATTTGCCCGGTTAAGCATCGATTTTCAAATTAAGGACAGTTTTCTATAGGCTAAGGGTTCAAAAACTTGACTGAAATTTCTTTCTATTTGATTGTGATTGCAATTTTTCTATTTCAAGAAAAATTTCTGAGAATGTAAAGACTTAATATTATATTTAGAAAAAAAAAACCATTCGAACTTTTTTTTTGAAATCCTATTTTGCGTAAAGACTTTTAGAGCATGAGAATTTTTTTTTTACTTTCAGTTTTCTTTCTTTTATTTAAAATCAGAGTTCGTGAGAGTAATAATTTAATATTATGAAGTGTTCACCAAATGGTTCATTATTTTTGTTCCAAGCAACAATCCCATACTAGGATCCAAAAATTGACGTTAACGTGTAATAACTTCATGATATAAATTTTATATTGTAGTACTGGTGAAACATATATATATAATGAAAATTAATTTAATTAAATTTATAAACATTGTATTTCAATTTCAAGTTTCTACTTTCACCGAAAAAAATTATCGAAAGTCATGTCGATACTTCCAATTTATGCTCCACGTCAACATGAATTCAAGTTTAAAAACTTTAGGCCCTTTTGAGTTGTACATGGAAGAATCGGGAAAAAATTAACAATGTCACGTTTTCTTGGCCAATAAACGCATTTATTAAAATAAAATTGAACATTAAAATATGGAACAAGTAAATCATTCAAAGTTTTTTAAATGCGATATTTGCCCACCAGATAAATTCTATTAACAAGTTGTGAATGCTGAGTTTTCAAAAAATTTAGGCAAAGGGACTCAAAAGGATTAAATGCAAAATGGTTTGTTTTTCTCATTTGCATGACGGCTTAAGTGGTATTTCAGTGGAAGATTCTTGTTGCAGGGTCGGCACGGAAATAGTTTTTCTTCTAAATAAACATGGTATGGGCAGTCAGATACTTCTTCTGCTTGAATCGGCATACGAATTTTTTAAACTGAATGGAAGTTTTGGTGTTTTGGTACAATGAAGGCCCTCTCGGCACTTGAAGGGCTCCTACTGCTTGTGCGTTCTAAGGTGGTATTTCAATACACTTTTTAGTTTGAACGCCTTTGCGCGCATTGTACATGCAAATGGACGCTCCTGCGTATGTCCTCTTAAATGGTAGTCAAGTGTACTCTGCTGATTGGCAGTGTAATCGCAAAGTGTGCACTTGAATGGTCGCTCTTCCAAATGAGTCCTCAAATGGACCTTAAGACTTGAATTGTCTGCAAATCGCTTCTGACACACCGTACACTCAGATGGCTTTTCGTTTGTATGTGTAAAAAGATGCCGGAGCAAATTTGCCTGGCACGTTGCAGCGTAGTTGCAAACGACGCACATGAATCCGCTTATTTTGCTGTGCGTAATCATGTGCCTTTTTAATCCTCCCTTTGATTTGAATTTTAAGCCACATTCTGGACACTCCTGGAGCCCTTGCCTTGTGTGGCCTCGCATGTGCACTGTCAGATTACTTTTTTGATGAAAGTCCTTGGGACAAGATGGACACTTGAAGGGCCTTTGGCCACAGTGCAGCGCTGCTATGTGCCTTTTTAAATGACTCTTGGTTTTGAAGCCCTTTGAACAATCTTTGCATGTGTAGGGTCTTGCGTCTGAATGGACGAATAAGTGGTCTCGAAGTGCCCATTTTGTTTTAAATGTCTTGTGGCACTTATTACACTCGTGGAGCCGTTCAGCGTTTTGGCTGTTTGACCTCTGACTTTCCATTTTTGCACTATCCACTTCCACCAGCCAAAGTTACTGCCAAATATCAATTAAAAAAATAAGACTCGCAAAACTGCATATGAATTACAACTTGTTTTCTAACTTACCACGGGTCGTACTGAAGCACTTTGTCCTTATTGGCAACGATATAATTTCAGGGCTCTTAACAAGTAAAGTTCAGCTTGTGCTACGCTTTTGCACTTACAACAAGTTTGCGTCTAAAGTTTTGTGAAGGGAATTTTTCTTCTTTAACTAAATTTCTGAAGCTTAGAATGACTTATATTTAGAAAAAAAATGAAAAAATACCTTTTTCAAGCTTTCATAGTTTTTTGAAGAAACAAAAAATAAATTAAAGTGGCTGTTATTTTCTTACGCTCATATTCTTTGGCAAACTTAATGAAATCTGTACAAATTGTTCCATATTTACATCATGTTTTGTTTAAAAAAAAATATGAAAAACAAGCTAAACAAGCTCGCCCTAGGACAAAAGAATTGTTATTTTAATATATGGGTCCTGCTTTCTTAAACAGACTTGTTTGATAGTCTAAACTTTTTAAACAAATTAATAAATTCAATGTTTATAATAACCGTCTAGTGGAGCTGCTGAGTTCAATAAAAAGGTTGCGCACAGTTGGTCTTATTGGCTTTTTTCAAGCTTGAATGCAATAAATGTTTTCAATTACACCAAAAAACTTGTTGCTAAAATTATTTATTTGCAGATTACTTTCAACAATTTGAACATTGTTTTGCACATATAATTGAATATTGGAACTCCAAAATAAGTCCAGTTCAAGAAATGATATTGCATGTTCATAGATTAAAATTTCGTAAAAAAAGAAACACAAATTGGAGCGAGGCAAATTACAACAAGTCGTGGTAAAATAACTCCTTGACATTCTTGGATCTTGGAAATACGAGTAATGCAAATGAAGCACGTTTGTCTAATGTACTATATTGTTGATTCAACAAACAACAGTAGAGTGTAGGGCGGTGTGCTGGACTCACAATCCCTGTGTTAAACCGATATGATAAAAACCCCTTCCACCCACCCTGAGCCGATCCCTCAGAGCCGACACCTCAAATCCAAAACTCAAATTACCAAAACGCACCGAACTCATGCCCAGCCGATCCCCACTCTAAACCCAACATAACTAAAAATAATTAAATTAATTTTCTAAAACGAACCTAACTGGGTCATATGACCATTTAGTTATTTAAGCCGCACTGTAACAGGCTATATGGTCTATACCCTATCGACAAGCCATGCATATATGTAATTCCTAAATGTATACAGTGACTATGCTGATCAGTAAACAATTGATGACCTCTATGAGCAGTGACCTCTGTAACCAGTGACCTCTACTTCTGGTCCGCATTAACTCATAATTAGTTTACATAAAACCATACCAAGGAATGGCATGTGTTCTACATGTCATGCAGTGACTATGCTAATAATTAAACAATCGATGACCTATATGAGCAGTGACCTCTACTTCCGGTTACCACTAGTCGCCATCTTGAATCCTGAGTGTAAGCCTCTCCGTGATGGACTATATGGGACATTCATACTAGTAATCCTTATATAAATACTGAGTTTCCGAAAATTTCAAGAAAACGGAAAAAGGAATTTAATGCAAAATGGTTCATTTTTCAAATTTACATAAGAATTAGGAAACAACCCATATTGATAAGAGATTGCTTATCATTATGATGAGTTTCTAAATCACCTTTTCTTTTAATTACGCCTGCGCATTTGTCACAGTGCAAAGGTTTCTAATTCAAATGAAACAAAACATGACGGCTTAAGTTGCATTTCCTGGTAAAAATTTTCTTGCACTACCGGCATGGAAATCGGTACTTTTCTAAATGCACCTTTGTATGCGCAGCCAGATTCTCCTTTGATTTGAATTGGCGTTCACAACCTTGGCATTTGAATTTTTCTACTGAATGAACGCATTTGTGCTGATTTAATCTAGATAGGGCAATGAAGGCCATAGAGCACTGCGAGCACTTGAATGCCTTTTTCTGCGTGTGCCTTCTAAGGTGGTGTTTTAATGCATTTTTGTCTTTGAACGTCTTTGGGCACATCGTACACTCAAATGGACGCTCATTCGTAGGTCCTCTGAAATGGGAGTCAAGTGTACTCTGTTGATTAGCAGCGTAGTCGCGGAGTATGCACTTGAAGGGCCGCTCTGCCGCATGAGTCCTCAAATGTACCTTAAGGCTTGTATTATCTGCAAATCGCTTCTGACACACAGCGCACTCACAGGGTTTTTCGTATGTATGTGAAAAAAGATGCCGAAGCAAATTTGCCTGGCACGTTGCAGCGTAGTTGCAAACGACATCCATGAATCCGCTTACTTTGCTGTGCGTAATCAAATTATTCTTTAATCCTCTCTTTGGATTGAATTTGGAGCCACATTCTGGACACGTCAGGAGCCCTTGCCCTGTGTGACCTCGCATGTGCACTGTCAGGTGGTTTTTTAGATAAAAGTCCTTGGGACAATATGGACATTTCAAGGACCATTGTGCAGCGCTGCTATGTGCCCCTTCAAATGACTCTTGGTTTTGAAGGCCTTTGGACATTCTTTGCATATGAAGGGTCTGTCGTCTGAGTGGACCAATAAGTGGCGTCGAAGTGTCCTTTTTGTTTTGAATGTCTTGTGGCACTTGGCACACTCATGAGGCTGTTCAGCGTTTGGGCTGTTTGACCTTTGACCTTCCATTTTGACACTATCCAATCCCACCAGCGCACTGCAAAATAACAATTAAAAAGAAACTAGGCTCACAGAATTTCTTTTGAATTACAACTTGTTACCTAGCTTACCTCAAGATATACTGAAGCGCTTTGTCTTTGCAATATGTTTCCAGCGCTCTTAACATGTAAAGCTCAGCTCATGCTAAGATTCAGCCACTTGACACAACTTTACGCCTAAAATTTTGTGAAGGGAATCTTTCTCTTTCAAAATTCCTGACTTCAATTCCTGATTCTTCAAATGACTTATATTTAGAAAAAAAGAAATGTACCTTTTTCAAGCTTTCATAGTTTTTTGGAGAAACAAAAAATGAATTGAAGTGGCTGTTATTATCTTATATTCTTTGGCAGCTAAATATCTACACTAGTTTTGGCTTTCGCATTTGCAACATGTTTTGTTGTAAACAATTTATTAGAAACTTGCTAAGCAAACTCGACCTAGGACGTGCTAATTTTTTGGTCTAAATTTAATTTTTTTTTGAAAGTTTATGTCGAGCTGCTGAGTTCAGTAAAACGGTTGAGCACAGTTGATCTTATCTGTTTTCAAGCTTTAAGGCCTAAATGTTATATATTTTGGGATTGGGATTCCTGGTATTGAAAAGTCGTAATTAAAACAAATTAAATGTTTTATTTTATGCTTGCAAGGCATTTCAGAATAGACAAAAGGTCTTTTTATAGAGCAGTGCAAAATTTATACATGGTTTAAAACTAAAATCCTCCTTTACTGCTATTCTACAAAATTTTTATTTCTAATCCCATACAAACACTTCGCTTTGTCCTTGGAAAAGGAGCAGCAGCTCTGTAACACAAAATATTACATATTTTAAATTGCTCGCACAGTGAATTTTGTACTTACAACATCAAAACTCACATAAAATTTTGTAATATTTATGTAATATTCTAATAATAATTATAATTTACAATAATTCTAATTGTAAAATATGGATTCTCTTCCAGATATACTAAATGTGACACTTGTGAACGTAAGTCCATGCATTTCGCCAAGTATACTTGAATACGTCACATAAATTCTGGAATAAACTGTGCAACTAAAAGTACTTTATTCCAGAATTGACGTGATTTGCATGTCAATTTGGAATTGGAAACTTTACATTATTTCTTCCTTTCAAAGATATTTTAGAAGCGAGAAAGGCTCGAAATTGATTTGTAATTTATTCACAATTTGTTTAACATGCCAACATGGTTTATTGCGTAAGTAGGAATCAATTCTGAGTGCTACCACACTACATTAGAGCCCATGTTTAATTCATAAGACCATAAATGTTCCTATGAGCTATAGCTCAATGTAAAATTAAGTTTTTAAGGTCTTCAAATTCTATTCCCAAAATTTTCAGACAATGTAAATTGACATGTTAACCATATTACGTTTGATGGTTCTTAAATAAAAGGTCCTGCAATTTTGAACGAGGCCGTTTGGTTTCAGTTAGGCCCTATTTTATAGGGCCTAACTTTGTATTCCCTCACAATGACTCACTATCTGTCACAAAGTGTTCGTGAAATAATTTGAATGAAATTTACAAATTAATTCACAAATTTTTAATCAAATATTAGCAAAAATTAACTTTTGAAAATTGACATGCAATGAGGGGTTTCTTGGTACTCTGAAAACAACAAAGACCTATAATAGACTTAAAAAGAAGTTCTATTTGTGATTATTGTGATTATCAACTGAAACCAATCAAATTTGGTTTGTTTTGACCAGCGAAACCATTTTATCAAGTTTCAAGTTATAATTAAGCTTTGAGTTATAGATCTGGAAGGCACATATGAAAGGTTAACGGAAGTATACTTTAGTCTTAGGACGGGTTTCTTGGCTAGGTAAATATCATTGTCGCTTCAACAGCATTATTCCTAAGTCAGTTAATGTTGGAACTACTATTGTAATTTACAAATAACATAGTACAGATAAAATGCATCCTACGTTCAAATTTTCCGGATACAAGCTATGTGGATCTAATTTTTGGTATAAAAAACCAAGAGCAAACGTAACGGTGTATTTTTTAATTTGCTAGCGGTAGTTTTAAGTGCTTAAAAAATTTGTACTCGCCTTATTTTTAATTGCGGTTATTAAGATTCTTGTTCTGAAGCAGAAGTTGCCTAAAAAAACACATTTTTAAATTGGATAAACATAGATTACTTTATGATTTGTTACTTTTACAGTAAGTGAGATTTTATTTACATTTATTTCGCGATGGTAACAATTTATTTACTACTGTGTTATTAGTATAGGAAAATCATTTTTCATTCAAGAAACCTAAAAGCAAAAACAAAACCGAAGTGTCCGTGATATCTGATTTGTTAAACAGTAATATAAAGGATGAAATCAACAGTTAGCAACGTTGTCGACGTGCGCAATACATTTTATTATGTCATTTATTTGCATTGCATTGTTTACGCGCTCAATTTCTAAAAAAAACATATGTATGAACTTTGCTACGTCCTACTTAATTAATTATTTTTATTTACTCAAATGTATTACAAAATTTGTATTTCACTTTCTACATAGACTATACTAAACTATAGCTAAACATAGCTATGCTATGCTATTCTAAACTATGCGATAAGCCAAACGCTAAAAAGTTTATAATAATACGCTACATAACAAACATTTGTATTATTTAATTTGTTTTGGCTACACAATAGAATAAAAAATCTTTCCTGGTAAGGTTTATATAATTACTTAGGATGATAGCATAATAAATACATTTATAAAAGGATACTCATTTATTTGTAATTTTATTAAAACTCAGGATCTTAGCAACAAAGCAGTTTGTTTAAATGTGTGTCAACAATTCTTTAAACATCGGAAAAAAGTTCCTACCTACACGCGAATTCCAAAAAACCTTGTGAATTACAACGAAAATTTTTTGCCAATTTTAGCTGCAATTTAAATAACTAGCAAGTATTGACAAATTTAATGCGTAATAATAACGTGAATTTTCTGCTTATAGAAATATATATATACATGTATTAAATACCTATAATGAAAACAATTAAATAGCATAGAAGTAGAAGCGAAGGAGTAGTAAAGACGACAGAAGCCTGAAAGAAAGGGTGTGTTCGAGATAGCTAAAACATGTCATACTCGAAGTTCCAAAACGTGTTAATTTAAAACTTTGAAAATTCCTTACAATTTCAAATTTTGAAGTACAAATTTCTTGTTTATTCCATTGCTCAGTCAAACTAAACCGAACAGCTTTGATGCGGCAGATAGGTTAGACACATTTAGAAAGACTTGCTCCGCAAAACAACATCAAACATTTAAACTTACAATGGGCAAAAGACCGCCGACTAATGTTTGAATTTATTAGCACTCAATCCCTAAAATATAAAAAACTTCTTTTTTGGCAGCAAATTAATTGATTTTTTGTATGTTAAAACTTGGTAAAAATTCTGTGTCATGAGCGAAAGCCCAGAGGAGTGTGTAACTATATAAAATTAAGTTAGATGCAGTTAGGTTTAAAAAGTGCAAGAAAAAAAAACGCTTAATATAATTAGGATTGTAATTAAGTAGAGGTCTGTGATTAACTTTCATCCACAAATCTCTCTCCTTCTTGTGTTAGTAAAATTTGGTCAATTTTTAAACTATTTTGATTTGAAAATGAGCAAACCCCAACATTGCCGTACTTCCCAAGCCCATCAACTAGTGTCCTAAGTGCCTCCAAACGCGGTGCTTCGTCGCCCTTGAAAGGAGATTACAAGAGATTACAGGAGATTATAATCTGGAGCTGGAAATTCCAACATAGGGAAATTTTTGATAGAGGAAAAATTATAATTAATTTTTTAAAAAATTCGTGAATGGTGGCCGGTAATGGAAAAACACAAGTCTGCCAAATTCGGCCATTACAAAAAGGTCAGTAGAAAATCGACATTTATTGACAAAGAACTGTGGAGAAGGTGAAGAACGAAAATGTCATATCCAACGTCATAAATGTCCACGACAGATCAAGGTGTACTATGGTTGGGGAAAGTACAAAACCTAATCATGGAAATAATCACCAATTACAAACACGTACATGGTGATCCACATCTAAAAAACATCGCGGTTTTAAAAAAAATGGTTCTTCAATAATCCAGGTCCTGTACTCGAAAAGATTCTGGAGACGCAAATGCTGAAATGTTCAGACCTTTCACTAAAGCATGATGGTTTTAAGAATATGAATTTGCTATTCAAAAAGTGGCGTATTAATCCAGAACCAGTACCTATAAATGGAATGCAATGGCTATCTTCGGTACGCTCCTTTGAAATTAAATTATTAATACCATTGACCATGCAACAGTAGATCCAATCTTCAAGAACCTGGGGTTAATGATGGAGTTTGGGGGACTTCAATATACCTCCAAATATGTTTTGAACATTCAATTCTGAGTATATGTTTTACATATACGCAAATAATGGCCCGTTTTTTTGTTTGTTTGCAGGACGAGGCACCAATGGACGTCGTGGCGGGGCCCTCGAGACCTACCCACGACAGTCGTCCCTTCGGGTCAGGAAGTCAAGTATTGTATTAGCTTTAGTTATCTTCATTACTTTTTTTTTTTTATAATTTTTAAATTTCACCTTTTCAAATTTATTGCGCATCTGTTTATTTTAGTTAACACGTCTCAAAGTTTGGGTCTACTACAACCTGGAGTACCTCAACGAGCAGGAGGGCTTCCCGGCAAGTACAGTAAAAATAAGGAAAGGAAAGAACATCAAAAAACCCAGACCGGATGCAATGGGCAAAGACGACGGTTCGTTTGATCATCCAATTGTCCAAATTTTAGGAATTTGGAAGAAAGGGGACGGAAGAGAAATCTTTCGTGTAGATTATGACCGTGGGCCATGCAACAAGATAGAACGGTAAGTTTAGATTTAAAAAATTGCAGTTCAAAATTGAAAGTTTGAAATTGGTTTTTATTAACTTTTTGCTTGTTTAGATACGCCTGGAAGCCGAGCGACTGCAGATGTCAATGCCGAGTTGGTAAAAGAATTTTGGGAGAAATTGCATTAAATTTTGATAATCAACATTATCAAAACGAGAACAGTGGAAGGTAAGTTTGCCTATAAAATATTTTTCATTTTCCAATTCAATTTAGTTGCTTATGCTTAATGAAACTTATGTTTTATTTAGCCCGGTTTTGGGCAAACTCTGGGAGGAGTCATCGCATGGCGAAGACGATGGGGAACTACAAAGGAGAATCCGAACGTAATTGGCCAACATGAAAGGTGATGATGACTTGGCTCGTGCTGTTTGCAAATCTTTGCGACAGGAGAAATTAGACCAAGAGCTCCAACAGGCACTTGAAGAGTCGAAGGTGGATGCATATGCAGTTCGAGAACAAACAGATCCGAAAGTACCAACTATCGTTTGTGAAGTATTGGTTTTTTTAAATCAAACTTTATAATTTAATTGTTTTTATTTAGCAAAATAAAAAAACGACAATTTTTTTCAAAATTTCTCCAACCTACCGGAAAATTGGCTAAAATTGGCACAAATAAATTGTTTCAATTGAAATTATTTAGGAGAGTAGTATTTTCCTTTGAGAAATGGCATTTTAGTAATTTCTCCCTGGACCAACTTGTTCCTGACTTTGATTCCAATGGGCAATCCAGCGGCAAACTTTCCTTCGACGTAGCCCATGGCGACATTGAATCCAAGGCTTGGTGACGGACAGCCACTTGTAACCTCTCCAATGGTTTTCGATGGGTTATTGACATCGACGATTGGCATGTGTGACCAAGGAGGTGGGCCTTCCTTGGTCACAATTCCGACCCTGCGTCGAAAAACCTTTGATTTGTCAGCGATTTGAGCCAGTATCTTGTCAGCGGCAGGGAAATCTTTGCGTTCCTTCGTTTTTCGTTTTTCCGAGTAGCCAACCAAGTCCAGCTTCGATTGGCGTGGTGTGCTCATCTATGTCATTTCCATAAAGACAAAGTCCAGCTTCCAGGCGCAGGAAACCGCGGGCTCCCAGTCCGGCTAATTGAACCTGAAATTAATTAACGTCATTAAAAATCACAATTAGCCTTAGTTAAATTAAAAGTAGATCGTTCATACATTTGCGGCCTTCGACTCCAATAAAAGTTTGGTGAGTTTAACAGCATGTTCGTCAGGTACGGAAATTTCCATTCCATCTTCACCAGTGTAACCGCAACGAGTAATTCGGCAGCCCTTAATTCCTCCCACGGTGCCATTTAAACCGTTCATGAAGAATAACTTTGAGAGGTCAATGTCAGTGAGCGGTTGAACCGCGGCGGCGGCTTTTGGGCCCTGGACGGCTAGCAGGGAAAGATCATCTCGAGTAATAAAGGTAGCGTCCTTTCCCTTGGACTTAAAGGATGCTTCTGCGTTGCGCATGAGCGGAATGTCCTTATCCCGACAACCAGCATTCGAAACGACGTAGAGGTAATCCTAAATTAAAAAAAGAACTTCGCTAAAATTATAAACTATACAGCGTTTTTTGGCTCGCTCGGTCATAATTTTAAAAATTAAAGTTGACAATTATTTTAAAGGGCGCTAATGTATGACTTAAGTTCTTTGCTCAATGCGTTTTGTATCACTTTGTTGTAAAGCGCCTGCTGAGATCTTGACGTATTAGCTGAATGTTTCACGAAATCTGTACTTACCGATTCGGTGTTGCTGACTATCAAGTCGTCAATAATTCCGCCATTTTGATTGGTGAATAGCGTAAGACTCCCTGTTCCTGGTTTCAGAAGTCCAATGTCACCCGTCACCAGCGATTCCATGAAGGCAATGCGATCATTTCCTCTAATTTCTGATTGGAGCATGTGACTCACATCGAAAATGGACACTGCTTCCCTTGTATGAAGGTGAGACTGCGTGATTGACAAGTTTGAGTACTGGACGGGCATCAAGTACCCAGCAAATGGCACCATTTTCCCACCGTTCTCAACATGGAAATCATACAGCGAAGTCTTGGCCACGGTTTCAGTAGCGTAGCATCGGAGAGCCGTTGAAAGCAACTTCGAATGTAACCTCCAGGCAACTAAGCTTTCGGCTCTGCTAATACTGACCAGCATTTTCAAAAGAAAATACTGAAAACCTTTACAAAATTTAGATATTAAACACTGCTGGCCGCTTGGAATCTGACTAACTAAAGATAATTAAGATGTGTTGAAATAAAGGCACTTTAGAAATCGTGACTAGTGATTGACCTCTTGACCTTTGACAGATTTCACTTTTATCTATGTGCTCTATCCCCTGCATCTAACTCCCACGATTACAGCTTTACAATATACAATTTTTTTTAATCTAGAAAAATATCGTAAGAACCCAAGCAGATATAGCTTTACATTGATATTGGATATCCAAAACAGTCCACGAAAAGTTAAGTTTAAAAAAAGGTAATACACTACACAACGCTGACAGTATTTTCAATAACAATTTTTTGTTTTGGATGGGAATGCGTTAGATTTTGATTAAAAAACACACTTAAAATAGGTCAAATTGTTCGTACAAATAATTAGCTAATTTGCCAATGCGGTGTAAGAGAGGTGGTTTCTCTTCCAAATTAGACAATTGTGAATCCGGGGCTTGAATGAATTACAAAAAACAGAACAAAAAAAAACTTTTCGTAGAGTTACTGTTCAAGAACTAAAAAATTGTAGAGTCTAGAAAGTTAAGGGTTATAATTTGTGGATGTAAAGTAAACTAAAATCATTAGGCGAAGGTTTGTGAGATGACGAAGGACTTTCACCGTGTATCCTCCTGCAGGGCCCGGACGCTTCACCGAATCTTTTTGTAGTTCCCTATCTCCCGCCACGTAAACCGATTTACATGGAGAATAACAGGGAGCCCTAAATCTCAGATGAAATTGTTACAATTCTAATCCCTAGAGTTTCTCGACTACATGAGCGAAATTATAGTTATTAAGTAGCGGCTTAGCTACTTTATGGGAACGCTCTGTCTGTCTGTCCGTCTGTCCGTCTGTCCGTCTTGTTGCGCTCTAACTCCAGAACGGATTGACTTTTTTGAAATCTGTTTGCGGGAGAATATTCTAGGGGTCAAGACTGAGGTCAAGTTCGGAGATGGGTCATAGGGGTCAGACCCTTCCCCCTCATTTCGACCCCGAAAGTGACCCCCAAAACCGAAAAATTGTTTTTTTTTCTGTTTTGTTGCTAGTTTTGTCTTTCGTAAAAGTTATTATAGTGTCAATGACCCAGGTGACCCCTGACCCCTATAATGACCCTTCCATGGCCCCCATAATGCCCCCAAAACCGAAAAGTCGGATTTTTATAATTTTTCTTTTTTTACATGAAATAAAAAGTTAGAATTGGCTCAATTACCCAGGTGACCCTTGGCCCCATTTCCCTTCATATCTATGACCCCCTAACTGACACCCATTTCTTCCTGAGTACAAGACGCAACTTACGTTACGTGCGTTTGCAACGGTTTATTAATTAATTAATTTATTAAAAATTCTCTAATTCAATCTAATTGTTATTTTAATGAAATAGCTAACTTATTATTGATAGTTCGGCCATTGGTCATGTACATTTAGTTAAATCAGTGAAGCCACGTTTATTTACAACACTTTACTCTAAAAAAATGTATGTACGGTGATGTGCCTCCAAAACCTAAAGTAAGGAAACATCGTAGCTCCCAACCCCTAATATTGTTCATTTTGATGAAAAAAGTTGTACAAATTTCGGTATCATCTTGCACGCCAATCTTCTAATTCTATTGGTTGAATGAAATACCGAATAGCCCCTATTATATTTGTGACAGAAAGAACTGATCAGTTCAGTATTTTCTATCCATATTTTAAATGTTTTCAATATTTTGGAACTTTCATAATAACAAAATATTTACTTAAATTTTGCAAAATTATGCCAAAGTTGAAGGTTTTTAGTAATTTTCAAACGAAAACGCAGAATTAATGTACAAAATACGTGAATAATTTTATTACTAGTTATTTGGTCGTCGTCGTCGTCGTCGTGAGGCACAAGGCAAAAACAAAACCACCCTATTATGTTGATTTACAACAAATGGCCGTGTGGCCGAAGGGTGAGTATTCTAGCAGACTCGAACGTTGCAGATTCGAAACCTCACAGCTTCGTTTCAATTTTCTTTTTTTTTTAAATTAACTTTTTGAAATTGCTAAATATCATGATACCAAATGATTAACAGAATTTTTTTATTCCCAAATTTTGATTCCAATTAGTTAATTGAGATTAACGATTACCAGTAATAAACTTTTGGAAATTTAGTTTAACATGTAAATGGTGGTTTCTACGTACGCTGAAGCTAACTGTGACTTTTAAACGGCTCAAAATCGATTCCTAATTAGTTAATTGTAATTAATAATTCACAACAATTAAGTTTTCGAAATTGAGTTTAACATGTAAATGGAGGTGTTTACGTACGCTAAAGCTAACTATGATCATTAAATCCTGATTAGTTAATTGTGATAAACAATTAACAATAATTAACTTTTGAAAATTGAGTCTGACAGGTAAATGGAGGATTTTATGTACGCTGAAGCGAACTATGACCTTTAAATTGGCCTAAAATCAATTTATAATAATTTTAGTGTATTTAAAATGTGTATTTAGATATTTATCAAAAAAGGGTTATCAGTTATCAATTACAGTGTTATGTATGTCCATACGACCATCAGAATGGCTACGGGAAAGAATACTCCCGTCTTAGGACGGGTTACTTTGCTAGTATGAAGATAAATTTGAGTTGTGTTTACGTAATTTTGGCAGCTTTCACAACTGTATTTTAAATCAAAACTTGTAATTGGAGTCTAATTACTACAGAAATTGAACTGATCACCGTTTATGTTAAATTGGTTAGAACACCTCTTCCCAAACTTTGGCATACAGACCAAACAAAGTCAATTTGATTCCAAGAATTTTAATCAATCATGAGAAGTTTAACAACAGACAGCTATCGTCGGCTTTGACGCATCTGTGAATCTGTTTTTTTTTGCAAATAACTTTGAGAAAATAATCTCGTTTTTACCATTTGACCTATATTTCTGTCAACTTTTCTTTTAATGTATTTGATCACAAAACTCTGAGAAGCTAGTTGTCGTGAAGAACGGGAAGGCCAAGTAATATAGCTACCGTAAAATTAAATGACATTTCTGCTATAATTAGTTTAAAACAAATTAGTTCCAATTACAACCGTGAAGGTTGGGCTAGTTGTCCGGTGGTTAAGCCTTCGATGCTTCTCCACCGGCAACCTGATATCGCGATCAAAAAAAGGACTGGTCTCGATCACTCCAACATAAAATTGCCAAAGGACTGTAAGCTTCCACGCTCCAGAGCCATCATTAAAGATTGCAGCACTCTTATCAAAGTAGTTTCTCGACTGCTGGCTTATCTGGAAAATCTGTAAATGCAGATTGATAGCGTGGACGCGTAAGTCCAACAAAGGAGTTCCTTATGGAAGAATCCTAACTCTCTCCGTTAATGAGCCTGGAGTCGATGGGATAATTGCCAGTCTTATCCTGACTCCTAAAGGTGCGGAGACGACAGGGAAGCCTTTGGCAGTGTATCTTATGGAGTTACTGCAATGCGCCCTTCTAAAACCTTAGCGTCGTGGACAGAAATACCCCTCCTTTAAAATACATACATACTTACAACCGTTAAGGTTGGATCTGAAAACTGGAAAGATTGAGGAGGGAGTTTGTGATTCATTCATAGTCTCTCAGCACCTTATATGGACTTGGTATTGTCTTGGGTACGACCCTTGAGTATTGGGGGGGTTGGTTTTTTGGTTTATTCAGTCTTTGTCTATAAGTTAACCTCCAGAATGTAGGGTGTTGGGGTTCTTTCAAATAATGTACAGCCCTTGACTGTACCCTAGTCGTGACTTGGGGGTGCAAAGACGCTGGCAACATTAAGAGGTTTACCCAAAGTTCTATTAACCTCGCTTATAATAATTGGGACCGCCAGAAGCCGTAAACCAAACCCCCAAGGAAAGGTTTCAAACATTGACTATCGTGAGCGACACTTGACACTACATAACTTTTGACCCAGAAGTCGAACCTTCAAACGGATACCAGATTCGGAATCAGCATCCAGATCTGGTTGTGATCGAAGTATTTGATGTGAAGAATGTATTAGGCGCTATTCGACATATTATTCAGCCTATAAAAATCCGAAATTTGCCCGAATAATAATTTTGCAATTTTTCAGTAAATGTTTTGTTATTATGCAAATTCCATAACATTGAAAACATTTAAAATATTGATAGAAAATACTGAACTGATCAGTTACTGTTACAAATATAATAGGGGCTATTCGGTACTTCATGCATCCAATAGAGTTACAATATTTGCATGCAAAATGATACCAAAATTTGTAAAATAAATAAATAAATAAATAAAATAAAAAAGATTCATCGAAATGAACAATATTAGGGGTTAGGAGTGCCATATTTCCAGCTTTAGGTTTTGGAGGCACCTCATTGTACATACATTTTTTTAGAGTAAGGTATAGGGAATTAACGTGGCTTCATTGATTTAATTAAATATACATGACCAATGGCCCAACTATCAATACTTTTTTTTTTTGACATTTCCACTATGGGTTCGTCAACATGTGTGGTGGGTACTGTGGGTTCCGATCATGGTGGGGAGGCGGTGGCTGTCGATCGTGGGGTTGGTAAGAAGCCTTGAGGAGTGAAACGGAAGGGCTTTCTGC
>JAQFYP010000339.1:0-25484 GCA_034694865.1 Bilobella braunerae | reverse complement strand
ACCAAATTTACAATGGACCAATTGCCTTGGACCAAATTGTTTTGGACCAAATTGTTTGGACCAAATGACATGGAACCCTCACTGCTTATTGCTAATACCTTCTCTCCTTGGGTTATTTGACTACTGTACAAACTTTTGCAAGCATTTTTTGAATTATAAATTTACAATAATTTTCAGTATCAAAAAATATCTAATGCTTACTAATTGTGTCGCCAATTGCCAAATTGCCCAGAAAAATGGAAACAGCTTCAAAAATTATCAACTCGAGCAGATGCATTAGCACAATTTTTTTTTGCTGTTTCTACAAAATAAAACTTTAGAATTTCATCAATTTTTTCGTTTACTTAAATAGAGTTGAGTTTATTTGATTGCTAACAGTCAAAGTTTGATTTAAAACTAGAATTTAGAATTAACTAGGTCGAATACTTAACTTCAAAAAATAAGCGTTCCTGGACTAATTCATTCTATCATTTAAAACTTTATGGAAACTGTGTAGAATAAAAATGGCTTCAAAATTTTTACCAAAATTTTTTCAAATAAATTTATTAGGGATCACTATTCAAAATCACTACTCATTGTTTTTTCGAACACAATGAACAGAATTTGAAACACGTTTAAAAAAATTCTAGAATATGCCAAAGGAAATTTGATAAACTTAGGTTGGCTGTGTATAATTAAAAAAAAAGAATATAATGATAAATATTTATCATTTTCAGTTTTATCAGGAGGAAGTGTTGTAGAACCTAATTAATGGCAATCGTTTTTTTTAAGTCATTAAAATTGCTCGGTATTTCTGATAACTGATAATTTTTTTTTCATTTTGAGTATCAGAGCCGTTTTGATCAAAGTCTCATTAAAAAAAAAGAATATTTTTTTTAGAAATTTAATTTGTCATTAATTAGTTTTTGAAATACTTCCTCCTGATTAATCCATAATCCTGATTAGTTTTAATGCACGCGCAAAGTAATGCTAATTAGAAAATACTTTTTGGCAACGCGCGGTGAATGAGGGCAATTAATTAAAAAACGGCCTTTGAATTAGCACTATCACACGAATTGACGTTGGTTTTAAGAATTTACCGCAACTTTTTTCTGATTGGTGAACTTAATTTGCCTTTTGCTCTATTTTACTCTCCTCATTTGCATACCGTTGCTCAGAGGAGTAAAAGGAGTAACAGTGCAAAATGAGGTCATTTGCTCTACTCTTGATTGCTGCAGCAATTTTCAGCGCAAGTTTTGCCCTAAAGACAGGTCAAAGGTCAAAAGTTCTTCACAAGACAAAGGCGCCCGAAGCTACCAACACAACTGCGCCCGAGGCGCAAAATGCGCCCAATGAAGCTGCGCCGGTGGCGCACAAAACGGTACACAGGAGCAGAGTCACGGTTCATCGGAAAACGGCACACAGACTCGATCCGGAACCCGCAATTGCGCTGAAAGACGCCGATTCGGGCGTAGATGCGCATGCGGCGCAACAGGGCGGTTCATGGCTAAATATACTCAATCCGGCAAGTTGGATGCCGACGACAAAACGGCCGAAACGAAAGAAAACTACGGTAAAACCGGAAGTGGTCGAAGAAACGATTGTCGTTACACCGAGACCGGTAACGAAGAAACCGATTACGAAGAAACCGAAACCCAAGCCGAAACCTGTTACTGATGCACCAACGCCAACGACCGATGAGGGATCGGATACTCCATCCACCAATCCGAAACCGGTTCCGGCACCACCGGCCGAAACACCGGAGCCACCCCCGCCCCCACCGGCAAATTTACCGCACCCGGGTCCGCCGAAACCGAAACTTTTACCGTTTGTAGGACCCACGGACGATTTCACGCTCGACAGGAGTTTGGCCGATAATAAATTACACACTTTAATTGGGGGTCGTAATAACCAAGCAGGCTTAGTTCTCTAAATTTTTAAAAATAGATTTTTAAAAATTTTCCAAAATGATTTCAAAAAAATTTGTCAGAATCTATTTCATGTATAAATTCCTTGAAAATAACTTTAGTTTCAAAACTTGTTTTTCAAACTTTGTTGGATGAATGGATTACGGATTTCATTTAGTTACACGAGTTCTTACAAACTTTTATTATATTTACAAAATTCACTTCCAATAATTCGAAACATTGTTCTAAATTTCTAGATCTAAGGATATTCTAAATATTTGAAAATTTGTTGCTATCAATGCCTTTCAAAAAATTGTTGTTTATTTGCAGAGCTGGAAAATGAAAAGTGAGAAAATAAAATTTTGAAAATAGCAACTTTTTTTTTTTTGAATTTTTTTGAATTTTTAGAGCTTACGGTTCCAACTACTTCCAACATGCATTTAATGAGTGGATCGTAATTTTTGCAAAATTCGTCGTCAGCACCTCCCAGGTCACCTGAATATTACAAAATTTTTGAAAATTTTGAAAATATAAAAACGTTTTTAACATTGTTCTGGAATTTCTCAACATGGCTTTCTAAAAAAAAATGGCTTTCCAAGAATAGCCTACTAAAATGGTTTTCAAAAAATGTACCTGCAACTTCCTTGCACTTTGTTAACCGCGGAACAGCCAAATCCTTCAAATTGACTGGAACCCAATCTTCCAAAAATGCGTTAAATTTTTCATCTTGAACCATTTTCCCATCGGCATCTAACATCTTCTCATTGATTAAAACGCATTTCAAAATACCTAAAATTTTGAAAAAAAAAATTAATTTCCGAACGAGTAAAATTTTCAAAATGTCATCAAATTCAATTCAAGTTTTTAAAATGAAATCAAATTTGATTGAAATTTTGAAAAAAAATTCAGGTCCGATTCTGATTTTCTAAACGAATTAAAATTTGATTCCAAATTTCAAAATGGAAATTTTCAGGATGGATTCAAATTTAATTAAGTTTCTAAATGGAATCAAATTTGAATCAGATTTTCAAAAAGAATAAAAAATTTCTAATTGCATTCAAATTTTCAAGAAAAAAATTCTTTTTTTAATTGTATTTTTCAAACAGTTCATCTTCGCTCCCTTGTCCTTTGGATTCTTGAATTTCATCGTTTTAGAACAAGCGCTAATCCCACCGAGTTGCTTTTTTGTTAGAATTCCAACGAAGTCTTTGCAGGATGCTTCCGGGGCCCAAGCATCCGTCAATTCCTGTTTTAAAAACAAGTTTTGTTTAACAAAAAACAGTTTTCAAATAAGGCTTAAAACAGTTTTCAAAAAACGCTTAAAAAAATTGTTGAAAATAACTCTTTTTAAATGATGTTTCAGCACTTACAATGTATGCGACCAGGGTCAGCAGAGCAGCAAAAACGAAAAACTTCATTTTCTAAACTTAAAATGAAAGTTTTTGAACTAATTGATTTGGTTCAATTGAATTATCTATTTATATAGAAGGAAGGTTTTCAGTTCAAATAATTAAAATTAAACTAATAATTATACTGATGGCACAGTTTAAAAAAAATTGAGATTTTTTAAAAACAAAGTTTCTTTAATTGAACAAGTTAATTTTTTGTAGAACAAGAGAATTGTCATTATTTTGCGGAAACGCCACTTGAAAAAAATTTCTAATTAATATTTAGGGAAAATAAGTTGCGAAAGCTATAGTAGCACATTGTTCTATGAAGAATCGTAGCTTTTGTTTACATGTAATCATAATTATTTTCTGTTGCTCATTAGCATAATTAGAAAAAAAAAGTTTCGTTTTTATGAAAAAATTAGTTGTTTTTCTTTCTAAAAAAAACGCATTGTAATAGTTTTTTTTTCTAAAAAGACACGCATTGTTATTGTTTTAAAAAAAAACACACTGTTATCGTTTATTGGAAAGTTAATTTTGCAAACATTATAGTTAATTAAAGTTTTGTAGTCCAAATGATGCCTAAACGAAAATGGTACATCGCAAATGTAATCAAAATTGAAATTTCAAGCTTCAAAATTTCAAAAAATTTATTGAAATTTGCAACACAATTACAGGCAGAAACTAAATGTATAAGTACAAATTATGTCATCCTTTACTTTTTGTTTCCAGAGATTTTGGTTTAAAAATGTTGTGGTTTCAGGCGATTCCTTTGCACATCTGAAATTTTTCGAAAATTGGAAAGTTTAAAAAAATTTCAATAAAAATTTAGAAAATAGACATTTAAAAAAACACCTATTTGTTAATTTTGTACTTACACTTCCAATGACGTCGAGCATGCACTTAATCAAAGGATCATAAGCTTTGCAATTATCGTCATTGTCTGCGAGGTTGACTAGTTTAAAAAAAAAGAGTTGACAAATTCAGTTGTTTGAACATATTTTAAAAACCTCAAATTTTGTTTTAAATTTTTAGAATACCTCCTATTGCTTTACAAGCTCGTAACTTTTCGATGGCGAATCCCAAATTTGATGGCACCACACTCTCAATGAATTCATTGAACTTGTCATCACCCACCATCGACCCATCATCTTCCAGCATCTTCTCGTTTGTTAGGACGCATTTTAAAATACCTGAATTTAGAACAATGATTATTTTAAAATATGCCATTTAAAAAAATAACTTTTTTAAACGAGAAAGTATGATCATTTTTTTTCTAAATTATTTCAAAAAGCGAGAGAGATCCGCTTTTACGATGCAGAACTTTCATTCTGTTCAAAAAAAAATTTAAACATTGCCCAAAAATTTCCGCTATAGCTTATTCCGGGTTCAAATACTTTGTACCATGCGTTTTCAACTTCTTACATTTCTTGTTTTAAAAATTTGTTTCAAAACATTGTTTTAAAAAATCGTTTTTTAAGTGTCACTCACAATTCATTTTTGCGGCCTTTTCTTTCGGATTTTTGAATTTCATGCTTTTAGAACAAGAGCTAATTCCTCCTAGCTGCTTCTTGGTGAGCGTTGACACGAATTCTTTGCAAGTGGCTTCAGGGGCTGCTTCAATATCATGCTACTCAAATATGTTCGAAAATTTTGAAATAAGCAAATTATTGAATTATTAAACATTTATTATTGAACATTTAATACTTTAAACAATTAGCAAAAAAGGCAAATTAGCAAATAGCATGTTTGAAGTTTTTTGAAAACTTGAAAATTTCAAAACACTTCTTAGAAATCTTACGAGACAGGCTAGGACAATGGAGAAAACGAGGAATTTGATGCCGCTCATGACGAAGGATGATGTTTGAAAAATGCAAATTAAAAAAAAATCGTTTAGCAATTTTGTTTAAAAAAACAACTTGTATTTAAAAAATACGAACCACTGAAAATTTTGAGTCTCGTGTCTATTTATATACTGATGTGAAAAATATTAACTACCTCGTTAACCCCCCGTTAACAAGTTAACATTACAAAAAATGCTAACGAGCTTCTCATTCATCTTGTTTGTTTTGTTAATTGGCTTTTGTTAACTAACTAGATTTAAAAAAAAATCACGCTTAAACAATACAGTTTTTTTCAAGTACTTTTTTAACTTTTTTTGATGAAAATTTGAACACTCATATTTCAAAACAAACAACTTTTCAGCACATACTAAAACATATAATTAGCCAATTAACTCGCATTAAAAAAATTCTAAAATTTCGAGTGAAACATTCTAAATATCTAAAAATTTGAAAATACTAGTTAGCCAACCCCAGTTAATTGTTAGCTTAATTACAATAAAATTCTGTTTTAAATTTCGAAATTTTCTATTTTTTGAACATTAGAAATTTGCGGGGTTCGGTTTGCATCGACAGGTAATTTATTCAAGAATAACGATATTCTAATCGGTTTTACCAGATTCCCAATTAACTAATTAATTATAATTAATATTTAGCAACACCTGGCGTCCTGCTTAATTGGCAATTATACGCAACCTGAAATTCAATAGCAAAAAATGCAATAGTCTAATTTTTTTTTACTGATGCGTTATCGTGAGGACCCTCCTGTTGTCATGAACGGGTCAACTTTTCTGCTATTGGCCCTTTGTTGGCCAATAGGAGCTCTTGTTAGAAAATCCAAGGCTTCCGATTGGTCGTGGGAGGACGTCGCCGAGCTGAAGTGCAACAACTGCGCCTGTCTGGGTGAAAGCCTTTCCTTCACTGACAAAACCGTTCAAAAGGCCCTTATGGGCGTTCGCTACGAGCTCTATTACAGCCGATTAATCACCACCTTTGCAAATTCTCGCCGATGCGGGAAAACCGCGTTTCTGCGGGCCGACACCGCTTTGCAACTTTGCTCGCGGACGAGGTACAACTTCTTGGCCAACGGTTCCTACACAGACAGTTGGGGTCCGCCGTTGCAAAGGCGCCTTATCCTGTGCAGCCCTATTGCAAAGTCCGGTTCGCGCGGGTCAATTTGCACCGTGAACCCGGCCGATGTGGTGGAATGTAACAAAGTATTGGCCATCGCGGCTCCGGCCCGCAATTTGCATACGGAGTTTATGAAGAATCGGCCCAAGAAGTCCATTCTATGGACCGATGGGACCGCAGTACTCATGACGTTTTGCTTTGGCGACAAATACTACACGGGCTACTACGTGCAATCGGCAGAAACCACCATATCGGTCGATAAAATTAATACGATTAAGAAAATTTTACTTGACTTGGGATTCGATTTAGGCAAGTTTCAGGCGGTTAGATCCAACAAATGCAGTGCTAGAATGGTGTATGATACTTGATAAGTGGTTTATACATTATAAGTACACTTGATAAGTAAGTTATAAACTTGAAAGTACACTTGATAAGTAAGCTTTAAAGTTGAAAGTACACTTGATAAGTAAGTTTTTAAAAATGAAGGTATAGTTGATAATAAGTGTTTAAATTGATTCTACACTTGATAAATTTGAAAATTGGAGGTACACTTGATAAGTAAGTTTTAAACTTGAAAGTACACATGATAAGTAAGTTTTAAAATTGTAACTGCACTTGATAAGGAAGTTTTAAAATTTAAAGTACGCTTGATAAGTAAGTGTTTACATTAACAGTACACCCTATAAGTAAGTTTTAAAATTAAAAGTACACTTGATAAGTCGTTTTAAAATTGTATGTAAACTTGTAAGTATAATCGATAATTAATTTAATTATTCAAGTATGCTTGATATGCAGCTTTGAAACTGTTATTATAAAAACTGTAAGTAGTTTTAAAATTGTAAAGTATACTTGACACACGATTTCCCAAATTTTAATAAAATTTACTTGATAAGTAGTTTTCAAATTGGTAAATTGATAATGGCTAATTTTGGAGTTGCATAACCTGTAAGTATATGTTAAAATTTAAATAAAATTGATAATTAATTTCTAAATTAAAATAAACTTGGTTAATTAATTTGAAGTATAGTTCGATAAGTAATTTTACTTAATTACATATGTAAATGGTTACCTTAATTTAAATTAAGTATGCATCACCTAATTTACATACCGAAAATGATCATTATTTAAGTATCAATTAATTTTTGTTTAATTTGATAATTAAAGCAAAAGTAGGACGCCTTGACATGATTGGAAAACAAATCAATTTCTTGTGAATAGGTTACCCGTTGATGCCCTTAGCTAATGAGCAGACTGGCGTACTGCAGGGGCGTTTAGTCAGACTCGCCAAAACACTTTGACTACTTTAAATCAAGTTACAAAATTAAAAAACGTTGAGTCAAATGACTCAAATTTCCAAGGTCAAAGGTCACTCAAGGTCATTTGCATCAACAGCTGATTGATAGTGAACGACAACACAACGTTCAATGATGTAAATCAGACGATATTCAAATCACAGATCATCATTTCCCCTTCTTTGCAAAAGGTAAGTGAATCATCAATCATCTGTCAAATCACAATCAAAAGTTAAACAAGCATTAGCAACCACGTTTAGTAACTTTAATTAAAGTTAAGTTAATTGACTTAATTCAATTACTTTTAGTTACCCCTTTACCCATGAGGGTTAACGTCAACATGCAAGACAACAGCAAGCGTGACGGAGCGTCTAATCCGTTTCAGTTACCAAGTGGTTACCCCTCCAATTACTTACCCCTTAACCCTAGTAACCCTTATCTAGGGTTACAAGCAGTACCTGTCCCCAGTTACCAGATGGTTCCTGTCTACATAAACCCGGCACTGCAGCAGCTGCCAAGAGTGGCCGAAGGGTACGAGGGTCAAGGGTCAAGTGTAACCCTAGGGTTACCCCATGAGAGGGTTACATCCGTGTCCCACATCGGGGTGTTCTGGGACATTGAGAACTGCTCAGTACCCCGAGGCAAGTCGGCCCTGTTCGTGGTCCAGAAAATTCGGGAGCGATTTTTCTGGCCAAATTACGTCGAGGCCGAGTTCGTCACTGCCTGTGACATTCGCAAGGAGTCTGCTAACGTCATACAAGTAAGACATTGTAACATTAAAACATATGTTTCACATTATAACATATGTTTCATGTCGTGCATTCCATTGTAACATTACAAGTTTCGTGTATACATTACATTGCATTTAATTCTTTTTTTTATACTTTTGCTCACATTTTTTCTTTCTGCGGAAAATGACAAAAATCACAATATTTCATGTCACCCTCATTGTTTATTTTCAAAACAATGAGATTTTTGACATCAAACATATGTTTTCCAAAAAAAAAAAATGCATGTTCCATCATGTAACAAAGACTATTTGAATCACTATTAGTTTTTTTTTTACTAATGAAGAATTTAACCGTTGTGCTAATGTTTGTTCAATGTGTGTTTGGCAATGTTCAATGTTCAGAATGTACAATGTTAACAATGTTTAAAGGCAATGCCTAAAAATTGTTTATATTGTGCCATGCATAAATGTTTTTGTTTTAATTTTTTCAATGTTTAAATTGAATTTTTTTTTCATCTTCCATTAATAATGTGCAATGCTCGATATGAAAAATTCAATGTTTTACATTTTATGTTTAATCATTCATGTTTCAATCATGTTTAATATTATGTTGTTGTTTTTTCACAGGAACTGAACGATGCTCAGGTGACAGTGATTCATGTGTCAGGAACATCGAAAAATGCGGCTGACGACAAGCTGCGGCAGGCAATGCGCCGCTACGCCGACGCCTACAGCACCGTTGGGCGCAGTGAGGTCAAAGGTTACGGAACCCCGGCCATCCTCCTCATTTCGGGTGATGTCAACTTTGCGAGTGACCTGTCTGACCTGCGCCATCGAAAGCGCCTCCACGTCATTTTACTGCACAATCCGCATGCGCCTGAGGCGCTCCTCCTCTGCGCCCACGAACACTACGACTTCCACTCAGGCCTCGGCGCCGTGCCGCAGAGGAGCCAAACGAATGCGCCGCCAGCAAATCATTGGCCCAATGTGCAACCTCCAGAAAAAGTTCCGAAGTTTCCGAATTCACAAACAGTCTCCGCTGCCCATGCAGCATTGTCAAACAACACACAACATGCGTCACATCGAAACATGCAACATATGTTTCACGGTCCACCGCCGAGCTCTGTCCTCTTCAACTTAACCAATCCATATCAACTAATCAAGGCGGATGCGATCCCTACTCAAACAACGCCTCTGCAAAATGCTCAACATTCGCCAGGTGGACTTGACTTGTCAACTTATGGTACGTCTCAACTGAACATATGATTTGGAACTTATTTAACATATGTTGAAACATGTTTAACATGTTTTGCAACATTTAACTTATGTATAAACATGGTTAACATATGATTTACGCCATATTTAACACGTGACGAAACGTTTTACATGTTTTGCAACATATTTAACATATGTTGAAACATATTTTAGCATGTCGAAACGTATTTAGCAAATGTTTTGAAAGAAACTTGTTGAGCGTTAGTTGAGACATGTTACCACCGGACATGTTTAGAAAATTGGTTGACATATGTTGAAACATGTTTAACATATGTTGCAGCATGAATGTTTCTATGTTATGCATATGTTTTCAGACCAAGCGCCACCGGGGAAGTTCTACGACATAGTTGTCTGGGGCTTTCCAGCGATAAAGAACAAAATGAAAATTGAGCAGCGCCTCAAGCGCCTCAGCGACAACTGTGGTGGGAAAGTGATGCAAATCGCTGGGCAGAAGGCTACGATCCGTTTTAAAACGCAAATGGCTGCTTTGAGGTTAGTTAACTTTAATAATTACAGTTAAAACCAAAATTCAGGGATTTAAAAAAAGTGCTGATTTCCGTTCAGGGCTGCAAAGCGTATTCACGGCGAAGTCGTTTGCGGAGCCTACGTTCAAGCGATTCCTGTGCAAAATAAGGTACCTGAGCAGCGCTGCAGCGCAATCGCTGATCTGCCGTCACGTCAAGAAGCACTCATCGGCGCTTCAGCCTCGGCGCAAGACTCTAGACTCCTTGGCGCCAACTCAGCGGTTATCGAAGGCAGCGGCTGGAATATGTGGACCTCACCAGAGCTTATTGAGGAGTTGCAAATAAAATTGCCGCAGTCGACGCTGAAAACTACGGCAAAACCGAGCCCGCGAAAACTGAAGTCGCCGCGAAAATTCAAAATAAAGGAAGAGCCACGTGACGAGGCGGAACAGCGCTCCAGCGACTCTGGCGTCTCTTCCTCGTCAAAAAGTGATAGAACCGAAACGGAGTGCACCGAGTCGATTCCGACTGAAACCGAACTCACCGAAACCGAAATTTTGCATTTGATCAAAATCGCTGAATCAATTTTGCCGAAATTGGAACTTGAGCCAGGCACCGAAACCACCGTAAAGGTCGAATCGGCAAATGAAAATGGTTCGGTATCGAGCGAAACCGAAGTCAGAAAGTCGAAATCTAGCGAAAGCGAATCCGGTAAATCGGAATCCAGCGAAACTGAAATCATTTTGCCGAAACCGACCGAAACTAATTTCGAAGTTCCGAAATCGACCGAAACTGAAACCGAAATTTCAAAATCGAGCCAATCAGTATTCGAAGTAGTGGAATCGAGGAAAAGTGAAACCGAAGTATCGAAGTCGAACGAAATCGGAACCGAACTTTTGGGCGATGTCAACCTAAACAACATTTTCAGTTTTCCGGACGAACTATTCGAAACTAATTTGCCGAAACTCGGAATTTTTTGCATTTTGGTCGATTTTGAAGAATTTTCCGTTCGCGCCAAACAAATTTTGACGAATTTTGGCGGGAGTTGTAAATTTGAAGAATTTTTGAAAAAGTATGAATTTCTCTACGGTTTCACGGAGGCGGGAATCGACGGCGTTCCGCTGGAGCACCTTCTCTCCTCAATCAAAAGAGTTACGTTGAAATTCGATTTTGAAAATGGAGCCAAAATTTTGAAACTTTCTAATGAAGAGGCTCAATTTGGTAAGTTACGTTTTTCAAAAATAATTTTGTTTTATCTTTTTCAAATATTGTTTTTTAAGCAAGCATTGCATTGCTTGATTTTTTTCAGCTCCAGAAAAGGCGCATCTAAAAGTTGAAATTGTAAATTTGCTGAAATCCTTCCCGCGATGCATACTTCCACTTTCTGAGATTCTGGGTGCCTACGAGTCACAATATGGAAAGAAACTTGAGGTCATTGACCCCTTGAACCCTGAAGAAGGGTCATTGCCCTCGGCTCAAAGGTCACTCTTTGATTATCTTGACACACATTTGAGGTCATCTGTTCACTGCATGGGAAAAGTACCTGATCTGCTCGTGACCCTGACACATGAAGTACAGGTGAGAGAACTTACACATCTTTTTTCTTACAAAAATATCTTGGAGTTGGTGAGATTCGATCCGGCGGCTTCCATTTTAGTAATGATTAAGCCATAATTACGAAAATGGCGAGTAGGGTAAAGGCAAAATGTGTTTTGAAAACTTTTGTAAGTATTTTGGGGAACTGGCGAACTTATTTATGTTTGGAAGTTAAAGTCGTGGGTTCGAATCGCAGTTAACAAATCTTTTTTTTTTGCAGATGAAGCGCTTTGCTGTCGACGTTTTGAGAATTCTGAAGGCGCACCACTCTACTTTGCTTCCATTAGAAGAGTTTGGCGCCGCCTACGCCTCCGTGACTGGTCGAGACTTCGTGGCGCCATCCTACGGAATGTGTTCCCTGCGAGACTTGACGAAGGAACTGACTCAAAGCACGTGTCACATCTCGATAGTACAAAATAAGGGAGAAATAATGTTTGAATTAGCCTAGAACGAATTCTATGCAAATTAGGGCCTAAAACGCATTTAATTAACTAACAACTACTTAATTTTAACTCGTCTTCTATTTTTAACTGTGTAAAATATACGCTTAAATTATTGTTTTACTTTATTATAATAGAGTTTTATTATTGTTGTATATTTTTTTGAGAAAAAAAGACTATCGACATTGTTCTATTTTAATAAAAAAAACTATATCTATTTAATACTTTGATATCCATTTCAAATTATCTGTTTTCAGTGTTTTAACAACGAAAAATGTAATAACTTGTAAAATTGCTAAATGCAGTTTTACCAACAAATTATCCCAGGCTAAAAAGGCATAGAATATTTTGTAAAAAATTTTTTTTGGGCACTTCCACTCTTGAGGAAAACTATAATGTGTCATTTCCAACTATCTTCACAAATACAAAAAATCACCTGCACTCAGCGTTAGGTATGGGCATCCCAGATTATAGAAACAATTATTTTATGTAAAGTAAACAACGAGTGTAATCAAATCACAACTTTACATTCGGGCAACAAGGGGAGCTTAATTGACTAGTCAAGGTCATCCTTTTTTATTTTGTGGAAATTTTAAGTTTTCGTTTAATGCCCATCTACGGAAGCTAGACGATTGAGTAAGGGTGGTGATGCTTTAGTGCAATTGAGTTTTGTTTTCTGTTTCTGTTTTCAGTTTTGGCTAGTTGGGGTCAAGTTCGATAATGGGTCACGGGGGTCTGACCCTTCACCCTCATGTTGATGACCCCCAAAATGACCCCAACCCCCAAATAATCGGATTTTTCGGGGATTTGCTAGAAAAACGAAGAATTAGGAGAATTTCTGCTACATATGTGACGCCCGACCCTTCAACCATATTTGGATGACCCCCTAATTGATGCCCAAAAAACGAAATTCAGGTTTATGTTTTTTTTTGTATGAGTGAAAATTCAAAATTGTTTCAATGTCCCGCGTGAAATCAAAGACCATCTCAAACTAATATGGTAGCAGTATTAGGGTGTATGATTTTTTTATTTAAAAAAACAGGTTTTTGATTTAAATCTTGTTTTTTTGTAATTTGTTTTATTTAATCAAGTCAAGCTAATATCAATAGAAATAGCAGCGAAAACTACCTCAATGTTAGTATGCAATCTTGCGTTGCATCTATTAAACGTTGTGAAGAGCTAGAATCTAGAATCGTAAAAAAGTCATCGAAAGTAAACAGTAAAAAACATTATAATTACTCCTAAAATGTGATTAAAGTCTCTAAATTTTCAACAAGTTATACTAAATTCCTCATTTTGTGCTAGAAATCATGATTTAAATCGGATTTTTTTTAATAAAAAGCAGTTGATTTAAATCAAATACACCCAAGTATCAGTTACAATACGCTACTTAAACCTAAGCTAACTATACCAACCTAAAGCTAACTATATTATACATCAATCAATCTACAACTTGTTGACGATAGCCCTGCTAAATGTCAAATAAACGAATCATTCAAACAATACGCTCGCTACTTAAGTTAACGTGCGTTTGCAACAGTGCAATTTTTATTTCAAGATGTGTGTGTGATAACATTATAGTGTAATCAAATTTACACTTTTTTACGTGTACACGAGTTCAACGTTGTCGTGAGGGTGAACAACCAACTTCGTTTTATCAATACGAATTTTTGAAAATTCCAATTGTTCGACATCTCTACCCACGTATTCGAGTAATTGTGTAGCCAATGCCGCTTCGATTGAGTCGTTTGTACGCCCATCTTTGTAATCCTTGAATGGAACTTGCAACAACTTTCTCGAAATCAATTTGCCCTTTTCGTAAAACAACCTTTTGTCAGGTGTGATGTCAAGACTATTATAAAAAAATCAAAGTTTACAACGTCAAATAGTTATTGTGCTATATCGACAAATTTGTTAAATTATCAAATATTTGTCACAACATGAACTTACAATTTAGAATCATCAACTTCTCGCTTCTTAACGTATCCGTAGTAATTCAACTGCTTCCATCTTATCCTCAGCACTGTGTACTAAAATCCCAAGGATCAAATTTATTTTCAAAAATTTCAGACAATGTTTTGAACTTTCAAAAACCTAACCCGTATCCTAGAAAAGTTAGGCTTGAAAAGTAGATAAAATTGGTAAATATAATTTGCGCCAAACTACCCTCCAACATTCTACTCATCTTGGCTTAAACACCCTACCTCATACGTCAGCCAAACACCAAGACAGAGTTTGGCTGGCGTATTAGGAGTAGAATGTTGGATGGCATTTTGGCACTAATTCCAAAGTGTTTTTCCGAACCATGAAAGTTCATTCGTTTTGAAAGCAAAGTAGCCGATGCTACTTTGTTTTACTATTAAACTTGTTCCAAAAACATATGTTGTACATTACTAATTGGTAATTGTATTATGGCTGGGGGTTACTTATTTTGAAATCCTTACATTGACATGTTTGGCTACAATTACTGCCACAAATGCTGAATTCCAATGTCCTGAACACGTTTTCTTGAGGAGCCACACGGAGCCTTCTACAGTGATGGAGACACTGGCAGTGGTAGGATCGTTGAGTTGCTTCAAAATGAGTGTATTTTCGGGCACTGTCGTACTGAGGCTATTTGTGAAATTCGTAAGTTAGCTCAAGTGGAATGTGTTGCATATGGATATGATTTTTGGAAAATTTGGAAACTGACGAATCGGAAAATTAAATAACTACTAACGCAAAAGTTCCTATCCAGAGTGATGCGGATGGTAAAAGTGATTCAACCCCAGTTTGGTATCTCAGGTCAAAAGTTGCAGATAGCTCCGAGGATACGTTTTCAGCAGTTTCAAACTGTTTCTTGCTGATTTTACAAAGTTGAATTTAGATTGTGAACAATTTGGAATCGAAGGCGATAGTGTTGCGTACCTTTACAAATTGGATTTTAATGACTAATGGGCTGATGCTAAGTACTTCTCCTTCAACATAAATTTGTACCCAGGCCTTGCCTGCTTCGTTGTACACTTCCTTCTCTTTACCTGTGTAGTAAATGGAAGCGTCGATAGCTGTATCTTCGTTCAAATCCTCTAAAGCGAGTTGAAGATCCTGGTCCTTATGTACGATCAACCTACCGTATAATTAAACTCGATTTTTGTTGCTTGTATTTTGATTTTAGGTTTATTTGAGGATATTTCTGAGTTAGGTATATACTTCTTATGTTAGGTTAAATTCTGGTTTAGTTTTTTTTACTGTGTTTTTAGGTTAGATTTGTTTATTAACTAGCGAAGCGAAGCGAAAGCTAGTTTATGTTTTCGTCTGTCCGTCCGTCTGATAATAACGATTATTTCAGAAACTACTCAACATATCTCAAATCTGTTTGCAGAAATGAGTACATTGAGATTCGGCCCAGATCAAGTTTGTTTTAGTTTGACCGGAAGTATTTTCCTTGGGAGTCAAAGGTCAAGGTCAAAGATAGGAGGGGTCACAGAGTTAGGTTAGGTTTAGGTTTAGATTAGGTGTGTCGTAAATAAATGTTGTTCACCTTCATATGACGAATAACTTTTGTAAGGGTCATTTTTCACATTTTTATAGAACAATGTTCTTGACCTTGACCTTTGACCACCGAGGGGGTCACTTCCGATCAAACTAAAATAACCTTTATCTGTGTCGGATATCAACAAACATTTATCCGAAAACCGCTTCGAGATATGTTAAGTAGTGAGATAATCGTTACTATCAGACGGACAGACAGACGGACGGAGGGACAGAAATGACGAAAACATATGTATTCCAAAATGTTAATGTTAGGTTTAGATTAGGTTTAGATAAAAGAGAAGGTTAGAGTTGTTATCTACATTCATGCGTACAATAATGAACTGAATCTTGGGATTATTTTACCTTTTTTTCATTCAATTCGCTTAAGTAATTTTTTCAAAACTAATAACCAAATTAAACAAATTGGCATGTTGTTGATTGCAAATTACATGGGATGCCAATTTGAGTACACTGTATTTAACAACCTTGGGATACGTTCTACAATTATACTTACAACGGATCATTTGTTTTTGGTACAACCATTGCGCTACCAGTGAACCATTCTCCATCTATTTGAATTCTAAACCCGCAATACTAAATGCAATGTTAAAATAGAAAAAACCAATTAAAATCAAAAACTAAAAAAGGCTATTTACAGCTATATATTGCATTTACACAATGACTTACGGTGGTAAATGAAAATCGTAACGTATCATTGTGATACAACACCTTGTCAACTTTCACTTCGATCCATGGCGTACTCTTGATGTCAATAGATTCTTCAGAGCTCAACACACTAGCAATGGCAACATCGGTAACAGTTTTGACCACCAACTTTTTATTTTCATGGCTTTCCACCATTTTCTTTATAGCATTTTCATTGTCTCCATCCTCATCTTCCACGTCAGCCCCAGCGGCGTGTTGGAGCTTTTCTATCCAAAACCTACATTATTTGCAAAACTTGGATTAACTTGTCTGTTACCTAGTAACACTAAAATTTGTTAGGTTAGGTTACCTAACCTAACGCAGAAGAAATTAACTAGGGAACTGTGCGACTTTATGCTCACGAATTCCCCACATGTTATTAAGAACGCGTTTTGCATTACTCTAATGCCAATTGGAACCGCGAAAACTAAAGTTTTGGATTTGGACAATTTCGAAATGCATTAAACACGGCAAACCTAACACTTTCTAGGTTGGTATTGGTGCCATTGAGAGTATTGAGCAGGCTCTACTCTCTTTGAAAAAAAAAACGTTTCCGAGTGCGAACTCCTTTTTAGAAGACGTATTTTTAAACTTTTGAAAAAAAAAATGTGGCGTAGAAGTGTTTACTGCCCGAATAAGCATAACAGAAGTCAACTCTGGGTACCAAATGATAAATTTAGAGATGAAGATTAGGTTTAGGTTAAAACACAGGTACAAGATCCTGTGCTTGCATCATAGGTAGGTGTGTTGTCAAAAATTGTCTAATTATCTCATGAACAAAAATTAGCGAGCTTACCATTGCTGACCATCTTTGGTTAGGTGTCTTGCAAAACCGTAGTAGAGCTGACTGCTCACCGTAAACTTGAAAGTAAAGTCCTAGCATGTAATGAAGAAAGTTAGGTTACACTTTTGCGTTGGATGCATCTATATAGTGGAGTCAACTGCTAACTGTTAGAAATTTAACGTTTTCTCATACGAGTAACGTTCGAGTTTTGAAACTTTTTTGCACCAATTAAAAGAGAAAATTATTTTGAATTTGGTAGTTACTTTTGAAACAGACCCGAAAATTTGACAACTAGGAGATGACTGCACTGTAGGTACGGCTTTAGTGTTACCTGGCCCAGCACCAAGTTGAGTGAATTCAAAATACAGAGTATTAATGGCAAGGTTAGGTTAGCAGCAGCCATTTTGGCTAGGTTTTGGCTAGGTTTGTGTAGATTGATAACTTGCGTTTGGACAAGAATACTTTTTTACACTTACTCTAACTGTCTTATACTGAAGAATAGTCGGGAGGTTTTGCGGGAAGACTTGATATTGTGAAAATGTGCCGCGTAGCCTTGTTTTGAAGAGGTTTTTGTTTTAATACATTTGAATGAGATCTAGCAAAAACCTGAATTCTGAGAGGTTGTTTTTTACACGAGGCGTCTTCTTTGCGCTGTGAAAAATGCTTCTCTATTTCACTCTATTGAGGCTCGTACGTGACTATAATTTAATTTTATTAATTACTAGCAAAAATCAAAAAAAAAATTTGAACGTAAGGGGGGTCATCGAAATACGGGAGAAAGAAATTCCCTAGGTCCCCGTGACCCAGGGAATATTTTTGTTTTAATTTAGCACTAACCTAACAAATCCGCCACAGGACGGGGTTCATAAGTCCTAGGCCTTGGACTGATGCCTGTGATTGTCCGTTGAGGTGCGCTGTGGAGAATTGTGTTTTTTGTGAGGCCATCAAAACAAAAAGCACAATTTTAAAAATCTCCAATGGATTTTCAAATTTTATTGGATTTAGCTTACTACTGAATCGTTCAATCCAAACAAAATTTTCACTTTCGTGATGAACGTCAATAGATTAAGAATTTAGAAACAATCGTATTTTACGCTTTTTTCAGCGAAATTTGTAGCAAGCTATGCCTATGGCTCAATGTCTCTTTACTCACATCGGCGTCTTTAGTTACTTCACCCATTTGCTTTGTGGTGTTACGCTTCACGCACGCCCAGCTTTGGAATCGGTGATGACTATGGCGACTTATAAAAAAAGTGCACTTGTAGTTTCCTAATGCAATTATAGTTTTGAAGTGCAATTGCAGTTGGACACACGGATGAACGGGTGGACGGACCCATAGAAAAAAGTTATAACGCAGTGACTAAATTAACTATTACTTAAGTTAGCTGCATTGCTTGGATAGTGTGCTATATTTAAAATTGATGTCAAAGTATGCCAAAACGGCAGCTGAAGCATATGTCAAGAGTGAAATCGCAGACCTATCCCGGTGGAAAAGTGGTGAAAAGGTGGAGTATTTCGACCCAAGGCTCCACTACTGGATGCGGGAAAACGTTGTGGGATACCTAGATAACCATAACGCAAAAAGGCATAGCAAAAAGCTGTATAATAAAGGTGACACTAAAATGCAAATCAGCGTTATTTGACATTCCCGCAAAGCGGATGGTCAACATGAAAGTATGGGTAGGGATGTGGCAAGGATAAGGACTCATTAGCATAGATTTTGTCATCAAGCGGGCACAACCGACTATCCGTCACATTTTGCTGAAACTGAAATCCGTAATGTGATACCTAGGTTATTTGACATTTCGGATTTATAGCGGCTGGTCACAGTTAAGGGGGTAATAGATTGCCGAGGGCCAAAAATTGGCACAACATTTTTTCGGTGCAACATTATTTTTTTAGAAGAATTCTATAAAACCCGACTTTAGGAATGCGTGAGTAAAGTGAGATCGCAGCTTGCAAGAGGAGAATCATTTTATTTTAAAATTTGTAGAAATATATTGGCTACAGTGAACTTCGATATGACGACTTTAACTTTTGCGTTCTACAAAAACATAGAAAATAAACTCTACAAAAGGAGAACAAGATTTTAATAAGACAATTTCCTCTTTGGCCCCCCGATGTAGGTGTATATTGATAACACAAATTGTGTGAACTCGATTTATACATTATACATATATATAGGTATATTGAAGTGTTTTATATATTTTTTTAAAATTTTCAAAACGTTTTTTTAACTGTCGACATTTTTCTTTTCTAATAAAAAGAAACTGTTCGATTTATTTTTAATATGTTAACTTACTTTATTATTTGGCTATATTATGTTTTGAATTATCTTCAAAATTAAAATTTAAAAATTTGTTTTATTTTATTAAGGAAACAATAAAAATAACATACAAATAATTCGGCTGGATGGGGAATTTAATTACGCTAGTTTTCTTTTCTGATGAAATCGGTGCATTTATTTAGAATAGCTTATAATTATTTACATCAATTAATTACATATAATCCTCGAAGTTTTGTATTGTGCATGCATTCGTGCAAAAATGTAGTCTTGCCTTCTCGTGTTTGGGCGCTTGGTGATTACGTTTGGCTGGTGCATATGTGGGCGTGGGTTCTATTCGTACTGTCATTATTTTTTTTTTCGTTTTTCTCTTATCATAGACTAGTCTAGCAAGCCCGTCCAAGGGCAGGGTTAAAAGTTTGTTTTTCCTTTGGATAGTTGTACGTAATGTTTACACAACCTGGGAAAGCTTCATTTTCAATTTCAAGTTCCTCCCTTTCGTCCACATTGTTTAAATCCGGTTGTGTACTTCTGTTTATACCGAATTTATATTTGGAGTTTTTGTAGTCGCTCACACATGACATCGATTGGGTTGGTTTTGTCTTGGTACTAGTTTTCGCTCCCAATGGAAAGTATCCGGCATTACGCACCGTTTCGATTTTCCTAAACGATACAGCAATGTTTATACATTAGCGTAAACAATGTATGTGAAATATGCAAACAAGGATTTTGCTTGATGTAAATAAAACGTATAAATCATATTGGTAAATCTATAGACGTTGCGCGAGCAATGGTTTGTTTATTGCCTGAACAATGACTTGACATTGCATAAACTGCAAATACATGATGTAAACAACGTTTACACATAAAGTTATCAATGATCAGACATAATGAAGCAATGTTCCTACAACGCTTAATCTGTTTATGCAAAAGGTGAACGTTTACATCTACGCGTTTGCATATACTTGCTTATACATGTTGCAAGCAAAGTTTGTATGTGATGTAAATCATATGTCAATTCATGTTGTGAGCAATAGGTAGACATGATGTAAACATTGTGTAAACAACATACAAACAGTGCTTATACATTACACAAACAGCGTTTGTACGTGTCGTGGGAAATATTTGGACAAGATATGTACAATGTGCACACTTTGAGTAAAGAATGAATATGCATGGCATCAGCAAAATATAAATAATGCTGATGCAGGTTGTAGACAATATTGACATATTGTGTAAATGCACCGTGTATACCCTAGCAATGTCGCTTGTTGTTGGGTTGACATTGCGTAATTCAAAAGTATACATTTTATAAACAATGAAAATTTCATGCACAAAAAAATGTTTAGGTAATTTGTAACCATTGTTCATAGTTCCTATTGACCATGTATACAGAGACTCACCTATTGAACTCATCAATTTCCTCCTCTTCTACCATTATGCGAAACGGTTCTTTAGCATCTTGAGGCCAAACCCAAAAATAAGGCTGCAAACCAAAATTAAAGTTAATCCATTGCATACAGAAAAAATTATGTCAAATGTAGATGACGGCACTTCGTTGGAGAAAAAGATAAATTGATATCAATTGATTTCAAATATAAATGACGGTTACTTTATTGGAGAGAGACATAAATTGACATCAATTGATGCCAAATGTAGATGTCGGTATTTTATTGGAGAGAAACATTTATTATTTAGGTGTAAGACCACTTTAGCTGGTTCCTAAATGTCCTGTCCTTCATTACAAAAATTGACTTGAATAAAATTAATTTAAATAAAAAAAACATAAATTTACATTAATTCATGTCAAATAGAGTTGAACATAATAGCAGAAAAGGTTTGAACATCAATTGATGTCAAATATACATGACCATATTTCTTCTTTTTTTTGGAGAAAAGCAAAAGTTTACATTAATTGATGTCGCATGTAAGATGACGGTACATTACACAAGAAATAGATTTGTCATCATTTGATTTTAAATATATATGATGATGCTATGTAGAAAAGCATAAATTGACTTCAATTGATGTCAAATGTAAATGATGGGACTTTATTGGAAAGATGAAAAATGTCATCAATCGATGTCAAATTTAAATGTCAGTATCTTATTCGAGAAAAACAAAAATTGTCATTAATTCATGTCACATGTAGATGAAGCCACCATATTCGAGAGTATACTTCCAGTCACTTTGTGCCCGACTCCGCCGAAACTACCGGTTACATTAACACGACGCCAAGAGGTCATCACGTGGAGTTTCACTCCAGAACAATTGAATGACGGTTCTTTCATCGATAATCTTCTTCTGTATCTAGCCGTCATTTAAACGAATAACAATTTCACTATTAAATAATTAACATTAACTAACCTATCAAGCCAACAATTTCCCAAATTACAAACTATCCTAAACAATATCCTAAATTTAATTACGAGTACTATTACAGAGTCACAAGGGATACAAGCACGTCCTAGGAATATTTAATTAATCTATTTTAATTTTAACATCATGACCGTTGAAGGGCTCGTTTGCCCATTCTGAACTGCATTAACTTTTTCATAGCAAAAGAATGCCCTTATAAAAAACGACTTTTGGGTTGACTCTTACATCATGCTCCCCAAAACATAAAAAAGTTAACCTGTCTTGGTTTAGATTTTGGCAAGGGAAAGTAAGAATGCTTAATGCCTATCTGTTGCTGTGAGCTGTACGAGGAACTAGTCAAGAGCTTTCGTGTGACCGTTACTCCAACTGCCATAAAAAGGGCAACTACCATAGCAAGGACACCACAAATAACAGTGGAGTATATAAATCAATGGCAAGCGGTCAAGGCTGTCTGAAATCAAGGCTACGAGACTAAATTTAAAACATCAACAGCTATATTGCTCAACTGCAACTTATATTTGGATAGTTAGAAAAGTTACCCTAGCACGATAGGCGCTGAGAGCTTCTTCATATCTTCAATAGTTGACGTACTATCCGATTCCATTGGATATTTGGAAACTTTAACCGGAATTTGTTCCAATTGGCGTCGTTCTTCGACAGGCCACGTACGTCGTTGAAAATTATTAAATCAAGAGATAGCTCCTGTAATAATAAAAGTAGTTAATTTATTGTGTAATATTGTTTAATCAATTTTATATAGTTCATATACTCGGCTTTTAGGACGGGTGTGTTTGGCTAGGCAAATATAAAATAAAAATTCTAAAAGTGAGTATTTTTAATTTGTGTTCACGATTCATTAATCACTCTAAGTAAGTTCTAAAAGTTATGCATTTTTAATTAAGTTGATTATTGTCATTGAAAAATTCGATTCATGTTTTTTGACACATCTTAAAGAACAATGTTAAAAAAATGTAAAGATACATGAAGTCGGTTGGGTTTGAACCCGGGGCAACTTAGTTTCTAGTTGCACCCTTGTGCCACAGGTGTTTTTTTTTATATAAAAAATGCCAGAACGTACTAATGGAAATAAGTGCCTGAACACACAAATTTAATAACTCGGGTTTATCAGAATTTGTAAAGTATTCTTGTCCTTAGTTGGGCTTGTTGTGCTAATTAGTAATTTATTGGTAAAGTACCATAATATAATAAATAATTAGTAATTACTTTTAATAAAAGGCAAAACGTGGAATGCGTTAAGTGACCTGAAAAAGGAAGTTTGACTGGGGAATTTTTCTGATAGTTAGGGGAAAATATATGGAAAAGAGTGGTAGGGAACGGTAACTCAAAAGTCTCCACTTCATAACACTGTTAATACATCAGATATGGGCATTATATCACAGAAAGGCTACATTCTACAACAAACCCTAAACCGAAGTTTACTACAAATTGCTTAGTTTTGTAAAAAAAACTTACAGTTCGTTCGATGTAAGAGATTTTGAAAAAAGTGTTTTTGTCCAAAGATTTTGCAATGATAATAGTGTGTTTCCATTCCCTTTGCGCTGAGTCGTAATTGAAATATAAGAAATTAGCTTCTTGAATTGCAACGCCCTTGAAGTCACTTATTTGTGAATTGTTTAGTGAATGGCTGAAATTTTCACCGACATTTCTCGCATGGTGTTCAATATTGCCTTGGATGTTCAGGAGTGTAAAACTAAATGAGAAATCGATTCAAAAAATTTCGGAAAATAATTCCATCTAACTTCGACTTAATTTGTGAAAAAATCATCTAAATCAAAAAAACTCTTGAAAAAGTAGTAATAATTATTGAATTAATTGTTGGTTTGGGCCCATCGGTATTTTGCATCTCATACTTTTCGGAATTATTTAACTTTGTGCTACATTTATCAATATTGCTAAAGTAGCCCGTTCAAAGACATAAAAATTATCAGGTTTTCTTTTTTACAAAATAGTTATAAACAGACCCCTTACAACTTACAACTTACCTCAGCTGTCCGTTGTTGCCAACCTTAAGCTTTGCTGATCCATAATATGTAGCTTTGTTTAGAGAAAATTGGTAGGTAATCTGTTTAAACGGAAAGTTTATAAATATAAACAAGTTGACAACTTAGAATTACTACTAGTATCAAAACAAGTACTAATTAAATACCATCCAGTCGTGATAATTGACTTCAACGCATTGAGGAGCAACTACTTTTGCTTCAGCGGTGCGTAAAGGCGTCCAGGTAACAGTGCTCTTATCAAATGACATTGTCGGTGCGTGTGCTAATGCAATTGCCGCTTTTTGCAGAGACACTTTACCTTTTATTTTGGATATCAAGCAATCGATACTCAATTTCGGGTTCTTATGTGAATTCTCGATTTCGAGAACGGATACAATTTTCAAACTGTAAAAAAAGTTGTATAAATCTACATAAATTTCAAAAATAACAAATCGGTGTTTTCAATTATTGAAAGAGCATATGAATGATAATTAAAAAAAAATATTTACACATTCTTGTTGTCTGTTTTTTCGCTTATATCAACTGCCAGAGCATAGTACACCTCCTTGTTCACGGTAAATATGACATGCAAGTACTAATTGAAAAAAAAATGTAATAAATTATAATTTAAGAGAGTTTACTGTATCAAGAGAAAAATATATATAAATACATATTTATATAATATATACAATTAACAATTAATTAACATTTACTTTTAACATTTATCTAGAAACACTTGTCATAAATTGGAGCAAATCATCCTATTCCGACGTAACTCATTTATGAAATATTTAATTAAACTTTTTACACTTTGCTTTGGTAGTTAATTTAAATTTAAAAAAATAGAAAACAAAAGCTCTAGACATTTTAATTCAACATTTCTTATGTGGCTGTCCAGAGACGGGCCTGTGTGGCTTTACTAAATAGTGGACAAATATTTTCGAAAAAATAAAATAAAAATAAAACTAGAAACAAAACCAACGACAAATATATAGTTTATTTACCTTGCAAATTTCGTAATATATTAATAAGCTCCTTGTGCTGCAGGCAGTAGGGCTTTATGCACAACGGGTTTCTTGCCTTGGGAATTTCGCTTCATCTAAATTTTATTCGGAAAACTTGTTTAGTGCAATAGACGCTATCGCACATGAACCTCAATTTTGTAAATAATCCGCTCCAAGTTGTTGAACAGTGTAGTTTTCACCACGGTCAATACTACCACCTCCGCGGTCCACCAATTCCATGGTTTGAAGACTTATTCTATTTATATGAATTATTGAAGTCGACATTTTTTAGAAATTCTAACTAAAATATATTTTATGGCATAGAATTTTCCTTGTAATGTCAACTTGTAGTTGTAACTCTAAAAAGTGAAAAGTTTGTAGTACATTATATTTTTTGGTTCCATGTGAAAGCCGAAAAAACCAAAACCAAGAAAGCCGTACCTACTACCAACTACTGCCAAAACCAAGGCAGACTAAAACAAAGAAAACCAAAGCAAAACTATTGATCCGGCTACATTTTTAGAGTATTTATAAGACACTAGCTGTACTACCCTCTCTTCAAACCTTAGTTATGTACCAAATATGGCACCCCTAACCTCAGCGGGATTGAACAAAACGCGTTAAATTTTGGATATTTTTACATTTGACCTTTGACCCTGGAATAACCGGAAGCAAATTGTACCCAAAGTATAACCCAAAATCACCCTATTTTTAAACCTCATTTAGGTACCTAATATGGCACCCCTAGCCACAGCTGACTTTGCAGGATTGG
>JAQFYP010000338.1:0-25530 GCA_034694865.1 Bilobella braunerae | reverse complement strand
CCATACGACACTCAGCCAATCACGTACTCACGTTAACAATGTTACGATTCAGTGGCGTGAGGCCCTTAACATTTGGCCTACGCCTCCGACACCACAAATCAGCGTGTCACTTCAATTGGCACGTTCCGCTTCTGAACTCTGAACCTCGCGGCAAATTGAGGTGTGCACCGCTATTTGTCAATGACGACAATTTTCGGGCTACTGACATTTACACAACACTAAATTCTGAAAAGGTTAAGTGTGCATGGACTTGGACTGCTTACCGTCCAAAAGTTTTGGGAAGGTTGGCGCATAGCTCTAAAAAATCCGTCCTCCTCCAAATAGTGTTTGTGTAGAACTGCCTTCCTGCTCAGAGAGCAGGACTCTAATGGATTTGCCTAAAAACGTGTCAGGGGAGAAAGGTAAACAGAAGGTCAAGCTGCAGAAATAGGTTTAGAAAATTGAACTTATGCCATTTAGTTAGATTTAGGTTAGTTTTAACATAAACCTAATTTAGAACCTTATTATGAGTTTTCAGTTATTGAATTTCATGTAGTTTTAACGTATTTTTACAGCACTACTCACTCTATACTTTGCTTGTTTTGCGTTTGTGCTCCAAAATTACGTTTCCTTTGTTTCGAATTTAGTCACTTTTGATTTTGAAATTTAATTTCAGTAGCGCAAAAGTAGGTTTTGTTGTTTTAAAATGGTCAGACAGGAGTTGCAAAAATGCACTTTTGCACGGTATTGATTTTAGTGATAAAATTTAAGATCAAGAATCTACTGCTTATCGGATATTGACTTTCAAAACAAGTCATTTTAAAATAACTTAAAAACGTTTGAGAGGATTTTTTAAACCATGTTTGAAAAAACAAGCAACAAGATTTGGAATTCTACCATGTAAAACAATTTCTGCAAAGTAGCAAAAGACATCAAATCAAAGTCAGGCGGAGTGACAAATTTAAATATGCAGTAACTAGGATTTAATGATGCACTATGAAGTGACAACTATCTAGTGAAACAGATTTTCACTTGATTTCAAAATATCGCATGACCCTTAAAGTTGAGGACGGACAGAAGAGTACCATAATGGCGCATTCGCTGCTTAATTGGTAGAAGATATTAACAGAATAAAATAAACTGAAATTTAAAAAAAAATCAAATTTCAATTTGAGTTTCTAAAAAAAAACTCGGTAAAAAACGGTATATCCATCCTCTGCACTGCCGCTTCGTTTCATGAGGAACCAGGAACTACATTTCTTCAGAGTTCTCTGTTTTTTTTATCTTGTTGTTCAAGTGGCGTTCAAAGATGAAAATTTTTAACATCCAAAATTTGCTTCAAAGTAAAAAATTTTAGGGTGTGGGAGAAAGTTGTACAAATTTAATTTTTCTGTCACTTATTGATTTGTTTGAGAACTTTTGTGAGTGTTTGGTGAAGTTTGGTTGAATAATTTTTTTTGAATACTCTACTTGAGAAAGGCTCTGTATATTCCCATCATAATGGAATTATCCGCTTGTTCTAAATCTAAATCTATGTTCTAAATTGCAGCGCACCACTCTACTTCTCCAACTTTCCATTGTTCTCCGGCTGCCCCTTTTCTACAGGTAACTCGATGCGGATAGACGGCATACAGAGAATTTCAAAGTATTTCTGACAAATGTACAAATGAAATGAATACTCATGTTTGAACAAGTAGACATTTTCAAAATAAAACTTTTGTGAATCCATCAGCACTATTTCCATTGTTTGTGCTCAAAACCTCAAAAATTGATGTAATTATGGCGTCGTCATCTCAAATGATTCGCTATATTTCGACGCCAATACGCGAAACTAACGCCAACACGCCAAATCCCTTTACAAGACATGCTATTGTACATGCACTGCAGCCATATCGGAATTTTTAGTGATTTCGAACAAAACACGTTACTCATCAGTTTTAGGCAAAAAGTACAGAGCATTTTTTTTACAAATGCAGATACAAACGCAAATTGAATTTGTTCGTCTTCTGTTTGTCTTTCTTTTCTACAAAATGTGAAAAAAAAATCCTCCATTAAGAAGGCGAACAATTCCTTTATCTTTTCAATTCAGTTTTTTATTCTCATAAATTCAACTTGCTTACCTTCAATAAAAATGTTTTTGTACATTAAAAACATTTAGCAAAACAAATAATTAAAAAAAATTCAACTCAAAATCAAAATTTCAAAAAATCAAATAATGTCTAAACCGCAAATCGCTCCAATCCAAATCCAAAACTTAATACCACTATTGAAACTGTCAGAAATACCAAAAATATCAAATCAAATTTACGAAATTTTCCAATGGCCCTTAATGTCAACATTTTTTTTTTTTGAAAAGTCACATTTGCATCTTTAATCATTTCAACATATTGTCTCTTATTTTATGACACTGTAATTTTCATTCACTTTTTTATTAGTTCCACTCCGCAGGAGGTAGTGGCATCCAAAGCGTTTTTTTTAAGTTTTAGTGCAATTATTTCGCTCCAAACAAAGCTTCAAAATGTGGTTTTTAAAAAATTTGCATAACGGCTTTTCGTATAACCTGCGAAATGTGTTTCCTGACTTCCCATTTCAACCTGCATAAGCCTTGCACGCCTTCAAAAGGTCAAAAAAAAATTCCCACATTATTTTTACCACTTCTTCATTTCTGCGCGTGGCTCTCAAAATAAATTTACCAATATTTTATGGCCCAAAAACACATAAGTCACTATGAGCACATTCCATTTTTGTTTTCCCTTTTAAAGGAGTCCCAATTGCAAATTTAAAAACAGAAATTGGCCATATTTTAAAATTTAGCGAAATGGGCAAGATAGTAAAAAATGTTTATTCTTTTGGGAAAAGCACTTATTTTTGTTGTTTTAATTCATGACCAACATTTGCTCTGGATTTGATTCTGGAGTAAATAATGTTGTAAATATTGAAAATTCTTTTTCTAAATTTTCTTCTGGACTAAATTTGTGTTTGTTCTAAATTTTCACCACTAATTCTTCAGCATCTGAGTCAACTCTTCTTTGGAGAGTGTTGAAAGAAAAACAAAAGCTGCACTTTTGATTCACTCGGTACAACTCATGGCTACCATCAATCTCCAGAGCACTACCTTCACGAAGACAAGTTTATCAAAATTAGGGAAGCGGAAGTTTCCCTGCGGAGCACAATTCTAAAAACTCCATCTCCAGCGGAAGGCACTGTATATTTCACCAACGCTACCTGAAAGATGAAGTGAAGCAAGATTTGGAGGCAGAGAGAAGCAGAAAATAAAACAATCGGCTGAATTGCTTCACTTCGCTTCAGGATTCCGCTGCTTAAAGGCTTTAGATTCACGAATTAATCAAAAGCACCTTGTACAGAGTGTTACTTCAAAAGTTACAATAATGCCAATGCTCACTTAAAGAAACAGGCGAAAACCCCGAATTGTATCCTATTTGTGCAAAATTTATTAAAATTTGAGAAGTTATAAATTATTTTTCTTTTTTACATACTTGTGGAACGCTCTGTACATTTTTGCATAAAAGTCGATTCGCCGAAGTCCGTTAGTCAATTCTGAGTATTGCTTTACTTTGTAATACTTTGAAACTTTTTATTCCGGTGTATAATTTAATTTTAAGTTTGTCTTACTGGCTGAGTTTCTTTATTTAAAAAAAAATTCATAGCAATCAGATAATTTTTTGGGAAGTTTTTCAAAATGTAAATCCCAGCAAAATAAATATTAAATTCTTTCAGAATTGAAAAAAAAAGCTAAAATTCTCCCATCATGAACTTCCAATTTGTGCAAATATATTTGGTACTAAATTTAGCTTTATAAAATTTTAGTAGATATTTAGGACTACAAAAATATAGAGTAAAAATGGAAACGAAACAACTATCAATTTTCGTTGGAATTTCAATTGGAATTTAGGAAATGTAAATACTCCCAAGAGGGTTTGCGATAACTAAAACAGATACTAAATGACAGAAAGCGTCATATTTTATTGAGATTTATGAGTAATTGACTTACAACCAAACTCCCAACAGGCATCATGTCTTTTTAAAAGAATAAGTAAATAAATAATATATCTTAAAAAGGTTCATCTTAAAAACAAAATATGTCAACATTGAAACAAAAATGATATGTAATCGGGCTAAGTGTAACAGAACTATGGAACAAGCTGGAAACTTTCACCAACTTTTTGTACTTATCTTTATATGCAAAAAAAAATTGTAAATGGGGTTTTCTCTTAGCAATTGAAATACCTCATTTTGGTTTTGAAACTTTAGTTAATTTTGGATTAAGGAAAGTTATGAATTTTTAATTTTTTTTTAGTTGAGAAATTTCTTGGGAAAGAGAAAAAAGTGAAATAAAATTTCTCGTGTAGAATGTAGATTAATCTTGCTGTTGATTGTCTTCTATCCCTCGACGGGCTTACTTGGCTGGAAATTAAATTTAGTAAAAGAATTGCTGAATTTGGAAGTAAATTACGTTAATAAAAATTGAATTAATGAAAGAAATGCTTACAATTTGAAGACTTGCCTCAAAACCCGTATTTAAAAAAAATGATTTACTTTAACCTTTTTCTCAAACTTGGAATTGACTTCTACTTTAGGACTTTAGATCAACAAAAAATACATAATATTACAAAAAATACATTGACATCTTCGTGACCTTTGACCTCTACGCGACCTTTGTTCCTTGCAGTTTCCTCTTTCTTCTTGTTCTTTGAGAACAACAGTCGTGCAGTACCTGATCCAACCTAATCTACTGATCTACCTGTTTTAATACAAAATCTGTAACTAACCTATTAATTGCCTAAAGTTAATTAACTGAATAATAAGGTAAAGTTAATTATATAATTGTTTGAATAAAGTAAATTAAATAATTTTTTTCCGCAATGTCCAGATTTCGATGTGGGCAGACGGCTACCGCGAACCCTGAAAGCTGCCTGCCCAACTCTGCGCAAAGTGGAAACTATAGGCTGCGGGTAATAGCGTGGGTCACTTGAGCAGGAGCAGCCACATTTCGGTGGAGCCACGTGGTGGTGATGGTGGTGGCGGTGTCTGCGGAAGTGGCTACTGTCGCCACCGGTACCTACAGAATTCCGGCCCTGAAATATTAAATGAAAGTTACTTATAACAGAGACCGTATGTACTGTATCAGCGTTTTAGCGAGGTCCATGGACGGGCTCGTTAGGTTTTTTTTTTCATAAATTGTATAGACAAAATACTTTTATCTAGTAAAATAAAAATCGGCTTGCAGTCACTTAATGAAAATACAAACTTTGGAAAGCCAAAAAGTGAAAACTACAGATATTTTTTTTTGTGTGATATATTAAGTGCTCTGTATTTTTTACCAGAATTCAAACTTGCTAACCAATCTATCCGTTGATAGGAGTTACTACAATGAGAATATTGTCCTATACGTAAATGCCAGAATAGTTAGGTTTAGGTTAGGTTCAACTTTCACTTTTAAATTGAAAACCTTTTTGGTTATAAGTAGAAGGAAATTTTGGTGGAGAATACTTGGAGAAAGTTTCTGGAAAAAGTTGCTGGAGACCTGGACAAAGGAAGTCCTATTAAGAGATTCAAAAGGATACGGATCAAATTATGTTCAACGATTTGAAATCAAATTCTTTAAATTTTTAAATCAAATTTTTTAATGATAGAAGAAACGAAAGAAGAATCCCTTTTACTTTGTACATAACCTTCTTTTATGTCACGTTACAAAATGAAGAAAGTCAAGCAAAATAGCATCACTGGCAAGAATTCAGCGAAAAAAAAACGTTTTTCTAAGAATAGTTTCAAACAATTTTAGAAAACCAAAAGTGATCTTGTTATTTTGAAGCGATATTTAAGATAAAATTTTTGATAATAACTTTGAGTATTATTCACCGCCACGGCGTATGGTCGGATCCGGATTCTGTTGAGTCCTTCTGTGAAGGTTGATAATTTAAATTCGATTTTTTTTTCAAAAACTAGGAAGAAACTTCTAAAAACTGCTGTTAGCGTGATTCCAAATCGAAAATAACATAAAATTCTAGACTTTTTTCGTGCTAATCTTCTTATTTAATTTTTTTCTTTTTGACCAATTAGAAAAAAAATGAGTTGTCAAAACGCCGTTTGAAATAGTTTCACTTGAGGGCTGAGGATAATTATTTTCATTTGAGTTATCTTGTGTCTTGTCTTTTCATTGATTCGGATCAATGCCTTTTTTTTTTTTTAAATTTTCAAGATACAATTTTTGACAATAACCTTAAGTATTGTATTCACCGCCACCGCGCAAGGGTGAATCCGGAAATGTGCGGGAGGGCAACGGCCGCAGTCCGGCGTTTTGAAAAATGTCGCAGATGGTGACGCTAGCGTAGGCTCAACTAAATTGGTGGTAGGTTGTTTGCGACACTTTCACCACAGAGTCTGAGTCGCGCCTGCTCAAGAAGTACTGCGTACTGCCGAAGTGACTGTTGCTCTCCGACAAGGAAATCGACGCACGGTTTCCAGGAGACTGATTTGTGGGAAGGAGTCCTGGCAGCAGCAGAACGCCGCGGCGAGAACGGACACCGGGATGAGGAGTGTGGCTGGAATAGCAATAAGCATGGCCACTGGAAGCGCAGCGTCGCTACTTGACGCCGTAGAATCTGCAAGTACGATAAACAATTTTAGAAAGGAAACTAGGATTCGTGCCCTGAATTTTTGCACAAAAAATAAGTTGTGAAAACGCCAATTGAAATAGTTTCACTTGAAGGCCACTGATATTTGTCTTGTTTTAGTTGCATGAATTCAACTCTTAATTTGTTGAAAATTTTGAAACTTTTTTTTTAAATTTTTTTTAATTTTGAAATTCTTTGTAATTTCAAATGCTAATTCAATTGCATCCTCTGTTACACTGGTTTTACTTTTAAGTTTTAAATTTTGCTGAAGTTTAAAAAAATTCTTTAGAAAAGAAACTATTTTCTTGAGACGTAAACCCTCTGTACTTTTTAATACGGGTCTTTTTGCAAATGAAATGTCTAAAAAAAATTTAAATTTACATTAAAAAATTTTGTTTACGAAAGCAAATTGTTTAAATTTGACGTAAACTCTGTGTACTTTTTTGGGTATTTTTCATTCATTTTTTGATGAATGGTAGCTATTTGACAGAGAAAGTCAATACAGGTTAAAAAAAGTGTGATAAAATTTAAGGAGAAAGTAGAAGAAAGGCAGGTTGATTTTAAAAAATTCAAATAGACTCCAATCATTTATCATCTAAAAAATCCTTGCTTCCTAGTTGACACCTGGAAGGAGAGTGAATTTAGAATCAAGAGAAAGGAGTGGGATGGAGGAATGAAGATGATGTAGCTTAGGCGACATTGTCGCTCTGCCTGAGCGACATGGAGCGACATTGGATTCACAGCTATGGGCAAACTCTTTGTGGGAACACAGGTAGCTAGGCCCTCATAGGGCCCAGCTTTCTCCTTCGCCATTCACTTATCGAATCCTTATACGGCCCGTAGGGCTTCAAAATTGTCTCAAATACCTCTTTTTTTTCGTTTTTTTTATAAAGGCTACAAAAATAAATTTTTCTCAAAATGAGTTTAAAATTTAGTACAATAAACTCATGTTAAGTTCACCTCGGATATGCTAAATCCTTGTTTAACTTAAAGTAACAATTTCAGATTTCTGCAAGAAGATTTCAGATGCATTAAAAAAAACGTCTTTTTTATCTCAATATTAAACAACATCTAACATTAAACTCATATTTTTCATTATATCACTCGAGTAGAATAAGTTTGGTTTTGGTTTTTAACAATTCGTTCAAAATTAGGTTTTAAACAAGAAGCTTCAGAATAAGTTTCAAACAATGAGCTAAAATTAGGTTTTCAACAATTAGTTTTAAACAATTAACTCAAGTTGTAGTAGATAAGTGGTAGTGAATATGTTAAAAAGATTTATCAGCCAACTAATAAATGAATACGCTAAAAGATAAGTTGGTACGTAAAAAAGTGTTTTATAACTATTTTCTCTATCTCGTCTCTTCGTGTACATAAGAACCACCGACTAATTCATTTGCCTTTTGAAAATTTAAAAATCCTTTCGTATAAAGTATTCAAATTAGATGGAGAAGACATCCCTACGTTCATATTTTACAATAAACCTTAATAATTTAAAAATATTTTACGAAAAAAATGGCCTTAGGCATGAAGACCCTCATTTTAGTAATTTTTATGAATAGCAGTGTGACAAATGGAATGGTAATGCAAAGTTTACATATATTTCTTCCTCCTAAATTATAGTTTACAATAATATTTAATTTCTTGATAGTGTTTAAAATATTTTCAACGTTTTTGAACGGCAACGCTGAGCATACGCTTGGACATTTTTAAGCAAAGTTTGTTTCGACAAATGCTTCAGATTGTATCGGTTTATCGATATCGGTATCGGTATCGATATATGTACCGGATGATTTTAATTTATAATTTTACATAATACATCATTTTTTGTAAGCAAAATAAGCCGGCCAAAGACATGAGGATTTTAATTTGACTTTATCGGTCCTCATGCTCAAGGCCGTTCTCACCGTTGAGGGGTTTCATGGTTCGTTTCATAAGTAACTTCCCAATTCTGGTATACTTGATCAGAAAATTATTTAAATTTGTAACTTACTTTTGAAACGAGTCCTGCTAAATCTTACCGTTAGCAAATTACTGTCGCAACTTTTAATATTGATCCACATTTTTTAGAAATGGAAAAAGTACGATGGTGCAACAGACACTAACCCCGATAGGACGCTGTTGGAGGCCATATTTGGACCGACGGTGACCTTGCATATGCGTTCATCGCCGAGCGACGCGTCACTGTTGGCCATCCTCTTCTCCATCATGGAACCGCAGGGGACCGTCTACGCATGTGCGGCCCGAATGCGGTCCTCCTCAAAGACCTCACCTCTCGGTCAAATTCTAAGTGTCACGCACTTCTACCATGCAGATTCGCCTGAGGCGGCAATGCAGCAAGCTCGAGCCGATTACGAGTCGAAGGGCTCCAAATCCTTCTGGACGCCGCCCGACTCCGTGGTCCGCGGACGGCTTAGTAGGCGTTATGCGGTCCAAGTACAATATTCGAGTCGTGCTCGAGCAACATTGTCGAGGAAGTACAGAGATCAATGTCAAAGTTTCGGCTCTCCACACAACGACAGCGGATACGTACAACTTTGAAGTCGATATAGGCCGACGCGCCGATAGAGAGGACACGCTAGTCAACTACTTTGGCGGTTGGACGGAGTCGCAGATAGAAAATGACCGCAACGTATCGGCTTACTTCAGTGATCCTGAGCGGGAGCGCAAGGATCACACACATACACGATTTCACCTTTCATACACGATTCCAGGGAAAACCCACAAAATCCTGGAGTTTATGAGAGCCCTTAAAATAGGGGGCCTTTAAGGATACCTAACATGTTTGGACTGTGTGACAATGAGGCATTTGTATTTGAACAACTTAAAAATAGATTGGAACACCCTTAAGCTCAACTTTCAATATTGGTGGTCCCTTAACTAGGCTTAAAGGCCCTTTTTGCATAATTGAAACCTTTACGGGTACCTTAATTGTCCCTTCAAGATTGGAATTTTTTTATACAATTTTTTTTAATCAGTTTAAAAAACGCAGTTAAAATGATGCAGTGAATAAGGTCAAAAAGTTTCAATCCTTTTCTAAAATTTAAATTGCAGCCATTAATTTAAGGCCTATTCGCACAAGTGGGGTAGGTATTTAAAGATAAATATACCGAGTGATTTTTGATGGCCGATTTTTTGCTTACCTTCGACAATGAGCCGTATTGAAAGCGTTTTCTTCCAAATCCATTTGTGCCTTTGCACACATAGAGTCCACCATCCTCTGCTAAATATTTGATCCTCAGTTTCTTCGGTGTAACACGGAAACGATCCCAGGCGAGCGTAATGCTATCCCCATCCTAGCAATAAAAAATGCTCTGTACATTCGCTGGAAATCGAATTCCAAATGACGATTGGCCTGCTCTGACTTCTCGAATTACGTAAATTGAATCCAATTATCTTACAACACCATAATGTTCGTTTCTTGTTGAGAAATGTTGATCCGACCAGAATCAAAATTGGAGGCAAGTTGGAGGGAGCCTTGATATTTCTTTTTGCAGCGCACAACTCATCTGAATCAATATTTTTCTAGTCTCTCCTTCCGCGACCGTCACTCAGTCACTCGTCGCTTCAATTTTCAACAACGCAAATAGACCAGAGGAAAAAAGGCTCTGTACTTATTTACCAACTGTTCCTGACTCGAGGGACAATGCTTCAAATCTGGTCCATTTCTCCATAACCCAACTATTGAAACATTATTGGTGTTTAAAAAAAATCACAAGTGTATTTTTTTAAATTTAAAAATGCATCGTTTTCAAATATTTGAAATCGTTTTGTTTTTAAAACAAGTGTTTTAAGGGTCCACGATACCTTTTCCCAGTCGTAATAGACTTGGAACGACGGGCCCGAATCAATGGGACAAATCCGAACGGTGTCACCGATTTTGGCAGAGTAGCTCGACGGCATTTCGTTGGTGACATAAGGGGGACCTTAAATTTAAAAAAAAACACACACACACACAAAAAGAAGCTTTTTTCACATTTTAAAATTTTATACCTTTTTTTTTCATCAAAAAGTGTCATAACAGAGGAAATTTTGAACAGAAATTTCAATTGGTAACTGAGCCTTTCTTAATTACACTTTTTATTATCCAACTTCAAAGCCTTTAACTCTTATTATTGCAAAAAACATTGTGACATTTTGAGACTAATTTTGAAATTCAGAAACAAAAACATGATATTACTAGTAAAATTACTGCTAAAATTACGATTTGTGCTGCAGTATTATTCTTTGAATACATTTTTTAGATTTGATTCTCAAATTTTCAAAAAAAAAAGTTGAAAGTTGGGAGAAAGTCGATTTTGAGAAAAACTCATAAAAATGCAAAAAGTATGTCTTGAAGGAATTGGAAAAAATAACTTCATCCACTTCTTCAAATAGAACAGTTTAAGTTTACTTAAGTGAAAGTTTTGTGAGTAATTAACGTAGTTTATGAACTTCTGAATTTTTATGAATTTTAGAAAATGGAGCAGGACGCCTCCAGCACTGTAACTGTTTTAAATTATTAAATTAAGCTGCATTCAATCCCCTGCCATCACTTTCACTCTCCCTCCGCAGATGGTGAGGAGGTAACCATGGTAACAGGGGTGGGGAGCACTTCTCAAGGCGGCGGGCCTACCTTAATCCTTTTTTTTTCTAAAACAGTACTCTGTTTTAAATTTTTTGAAAATTTGAAAGCAAACCCTCAAAATTCAAATACAGCGTTTCTCTAGCTGAGCAAATCAAGGGGATGATCAATACTGTGCATGCTACTCTCTAAAAATTTTTAAGCTTGTAAAGTTTCAAAATAATATATTTTTTCAAATAAAAATTTAAGAAGACACTAATTCAATTTATTTCAATTTCGTGTTTATATATGTTTAATATAATATTTTAATGTTATATTTTATCTAGTGTTCAACCTAAAACATTTTTATATTCTTGGTTTGCACTTATTTTTAAATAATAGAGGAACCACATTGTTCTGTGTTTAATTTGTCGCTGTTCCTCCGGAGCCTCTTACCTGATGGGAGGAAGGTATGCACCACCCGATATCAACTTATAAGATGAAACAGGATAGTTTTAGGATAGCTTTGGATATCTCTTACTTCGGAGGTAGAGGGTGAGAGAGTAAGATTACAGTGACAAAGAGTACTGGTATATTAATAAACTTTTGTCGTGAGCTCCGCGCCGCACAACCGAACTTCTCCTTATCAATTCATCAATCTACTCTCCTTAAACGATGCAAATGTACAGAGCCTTTCATAACATACCCCTAAAACTGCACTCCAAAACATCTTACATCGAAGATCTAAATAAATTTGAGCATTATTGCAACCAAACAAGCCAACGGAGTTGCTATTTTCGATTATCTATGTACTCTTTTTTTAATTGCGCACTTCACGCACAAATTAAATTACGTACAAAAAATACAACATTTATGATATAAACTTAAGTACGAAAACATTTAGTATCAATCAAGATAAAAATTAACAATACCTAGCAAATTCATTTATCACTCACGGCAATAACATCAAAAGTTATTTCGGCGCTGTGGTTGTTTTTTAATGTTGTTTAGATTTTTTTTAATTTAAAATTTTTGAAGTTTGAACTTTTTTGAAAGAGCATTTTGAATCATCAATAAGTGGATTAGGAGCAGATGGTTTATGTTTTCGTTTTTTATCAGCTTTTATCCCAAATTGCACCCTCAACGCTGACGCTCGCTGTATGTTTTAGAAATATAAAGGTCATTAGTTACCCCTGTTTATGGGCCATTTAAAATTATTATTTAGCCATTTTAAGGGCCCTCATAAATTATCCCCATAAGAAGTGATCTTTGTCTAAACTGGAAAAATAAAATTTGAAAAAAAAAAATCTTTTGGTGTTTTTTTTCTCTCTGGATTTTGCGCTGCATAAAACCATTATTAACACATTAATTTTGAACTGATTAGACGCCGTTAATAATTCTAAATGAATTAATTCCCTTTAATTCAAGTCTTATTCAGGTTAGGTTTGGGAATAGAAGTTTCTTTTAGGAGTTAGACAGATTTAAATACTAATTAGTTTATTAAAATTTAAATCAAATTTGAAGAATAACTTTTTTTAAAGTAAACTTGAAAATTGTAAAATTTTGAAAAGCAAAGTTTACAATGCAAATAACATGATAATTTTGACTGTTAAGCCTGGTTCCGACAGATTCATGAATTAAGTCTCCGCGCATTATTAAGCAAAGTTACTCTATTCCGCTTGAATACTTTATAACATTTTTTGCAGAAGTATAGCTTCGTCTTAAAATATACTCTTAAAAACTCCTTATAAAAATACTCTTTATGAAAAAACTCTTTGAAAAAACTCTCGGTAATTATAAAGGGAAAGTTTTGTGATGGTTGGCATTTGGTTACCTAAAAGTTTGAGGGTTAATCCGTACTGTTATTATTATGTTGTTTTGAGGCTGGGGTTGTTAGGCCGAATTTATACTCTACACTTCCATATCTCTTGTTTATAAGCATCGTAAAAATAACAAAGTACTTAGGAGCCTCCCCGCTTTCTCTCAGCTCCTTCTCCCATTATTACTAGCCTAATTGCATTACTTTCACCTTTCTCCCGAAGCCGGGGAAAGCATAACATATTTTTGAACTAAAGAGGCCTGCGCCGCTACCGGATAAATTTGAGATAATTTGTTGCGGAAATTGCCCATTTATACCTGGAATTCCTCATAACACGTCTCATTTCTTAGTAGTGCAAACGTGGACGCATGCAACGTGCATTTATAAATCATGCGCCGTAAATAAAACTAAGCGTAAACAAAAATAAAAAATCGAAAATGTGAAAGCTTTTGCAAAAAAAAAAACGCAGTGTTTATCCGTGCGTTTGCGGCTTAACTCTTAAGTGGGATACCGAAAAAATAGAAGAAAGCCAAACAGGTCTGTTCTAGAATAGAAGTGACAACTCAAATCAAAGATATGAAAATCAGATTTCAAAATTGTTATGACTAAAATTGATCATCTAGAAAATTCAACTGTGCGACCGTTGCTTAAGAAAGCAATTTGAAGATCAAAAACTTATTTTGAAAATACTGGAATTTGAATCCTCGCGAAGACGTAAATACTTGAAACATGAGTCATTCAGTACTAGCGCCGAGAGACAAATATATACGCACGCACGCACGTTTTCAGAAATGCGATGTCGCGTCTTTAACCTTTGAAAACAACAATGACAGAATATTAAACACATTTTTAATGAAAAGCTATCCCTTAATCTGTTAAAGCGCCGAACCTACCGCATATGATTTTGAACGGATACATCCCGCATAAATTTGCGGTAAAGAAAGGGGCCATTAGGCCTTTAATTTACTTGTTCCGCCTCTGTTTTTACGCTAACTAACCTAAATTGGGCCTCGTTTTTTTTAAATTTTACCCAAAATTTAAGGACTTGAAGAAGTTGTGAACAGAAATTTGAAAAAGCCCTAATTTCTAGCAGGAGCAACGGCTTCCTCTCAAATTAACTTTAGCATCTCAAAATCATTCCCTGGAGTCTTCATCATTCACTCTTTTCCTTTTTCAAATTTCTTCTAAAATCCCTGTTTGAACTCGGCTTTTCAAAACTTTTGAAAAAAAGAATTGAAAAGAACACTTCAAAAACCGCGGTATTTCGAACACGGGAATTGCGAGACGGGAAAATTGTTTTTTATTTTTTCGTGACAGAGGGCCCTGACGTCGAGCCGTCATAGTTTTTGAATCAGAAAAAAAATTCAAATTAATTTATTATGCCGTGATAAATGGAAATGAATCATCACGAGAAAACCACATTTTCAAATCTAAGTGTCAAGTGCCAAATGTCTTATATAATTAAGGACCAAATAATTATAATAATAATTATTTAATAATTAAGGGCCCTTTATTATTTTATGCACGGAGCCCTTGGCGTTTGAGAATTTCGAGTAAGACAATGAGGGGTACATTGTTCGAATTCTTGGTGTTTCCGGCGCTTAATTAGTTTCGGTAGTGCTAATCACGTCAGTTGTCAGTCAATTGGTGCCAAAAAATCTTTGTTCTGTCGTTTCTTATTTTAAATTTTTGAAAATTTGGCCAAAAGTTGCTCTTTAAAAAAAGTTTTTAAAAAGTTAAAAAAAAGGAAGTTTTAAAAAACAGGCGCCAGCTTCAGCCTCCTCAAAACTTTATCCATCAAATGATCACTCACGATAAAAATGAGGCCAGAAATTTGCATAAAAATACATCAGAGAAAAGCGTAATCTCATACAGTAAAGCCTTGTTCCCACTCATCAAAAAACAAGGTTCGATTTATTCATGGTTCATTTTCTAAGAACGATAAATCACCAAAGAAGTTTTAGCGTCTGCGTATGTGTAAAACGTTTAAAATTAACAACAAAAAAGCTAAAGCTCTCTTTGATGCTAAAGTAATCAATCACGTCGTTCATCTTTTCAATCACCGATTTTTTTTTAAATTTAAATTTATTGAAAGTTTCACGAATGCCGCATTAACACTGAAACATTGAAAAACGTTTTTTTTTTTTTTTTTAGAAAACGATGTTATTTTCTTAAACTACTTTTTGTAACCTAACCGCAGAAAGATCGCAGAAAAATAGGTTTATGTTCAGAGCTACATCTTCTGTCAAAGACTCCTTTTATCTCAAGCGATGAAGATGAATGATTTTGAGTTCTATTTTCTTGTCTGAAGTTTAAAGGAAAAAAAATGCTATGTATATTTAGAGGCGTTTTTATTTATTTATTTTATTGACGTCAATTTCTCCAATCAATTACAAAATATTTAGAAACACACCAAAGTCGTCTTACAACTAAATAATTAAGTTTGTTACATTGATAATTTAAGTAAATTAAAGAAGTAGGTAATTACAGGCTACAGCCTCCTGACGAACTTATTATTTTATCCCCATGAGAACTCTAAGATAACCCCTATGTTAACCCCTATGTTAACCCCTTTGTTAACCCTTATGTTAACCCCTATGTTAACCCCTATGCTAACCCTTATGTTAACTCCTATGTTAACCACTATGTTAACCCAAGGATAACCTCTTTGTTAACCACAGTATTGTTGGAAAACTAATTATTAATGATACTTAAACTTATTTTTGATTTTGTTGCATTTGTAGCAATTCCTTTTTAGCATCAGATTTGAATTTCTGATAATTATTTCCATTGTCAATGATTTGATCCATACCATTCTACAATTGTCTAGACTTGAAATGGAACGTTGTATTAGCTGATTTTCCTGATTTAATTTTATCTGAGTTTAGCTTATTTGTTCTAGAAGTTGGATAATTATGTTGCAAACTAACCTTTTGATAATAATCAACAAAAGCATCAACACTTTGGTCCTTAATTAACTTAAATGTAGTACATAATATCGTAAATTCAAAGAGATAGTTTAGGGAAGTAGATCATATACAACTGAATTACTGACAACACAGTTGCTTTCACTACTAGTTTTCTGTTTTCTTTGAGTAGATAATCCCGCACCATATAAAAATGTGCATAACATTTTTTAAATACACTATCGATGTGCATATCCCATTTTAAGTCCTTTTCTAAAAATAATCCCAAACATTTCATGCTCGTTCTTTAATCCAATAGTACAATTATTCAACTTAACTTCAAAGCTATACAATTTTTGCAAGTTATACATATTTCCAAACACAAGAATCTTCGTTTTCTCTTCATTTATCATTAAACTATTAGCTTTTATCCATTCTAAAACCTCTAAGATTTAACATTAAGAATTAATTATGTCAATTAAATTGTCCTTATTATTTCCGCACCCAACAAACACTAGATTGGTGTCATCAACAAAATTCTGAATTTTTGCATATTGCAACACCCTAAAACACTGCCCTGTAAAATCAAAATTCAAAATTCAAATATTCAAAATTGTACTCACGTTTGGTTGTTGAATTCAACAAACTGATTTCTGTCTTCAAAATAATGCCTTTCGGATACTTTGAAATTGTTCTTAATTTTAAGTAGTAGCTTTTTACGATGTACACTCGTAAATGCATTTTTTAAGTCCATACTAACTAGAACACACAGTTTTCCCAGACTTATTTTTTAATACAATCGATCACCAGTCCAAAATCCACAAGTCGATTGCTCCCGCCAAGGAAATTATGGGTCTGAAGTAGACATCCTTATTAATTATTGAGAAGGTTGAGTGTTTTCGCTGCAGATGCGAATGTCTGTTCTAAAAATAGACTATTTCTAAACTGCTATTCTAAAGCGCTTCTTTTTAAAATGCTGCTTTTCTAAATCTCTGGGCCCTTGACAGGAGTCTCTGGGATGCTATCTCTGACACGATCAAAAGCGTTTTCTCCGAGTGCACATCTCCTGCAAGGAAGCGATAATGATTTCCCTTGAAATTTGACCACAGCCAAGAAATCAATTTGGGGAATTTTGCTTTCTCTGTTCAGACAAGATCTTGTTCAAACAGAATTATGCATTCCGATCATGCTCTTTTTTTTTAAAACAGTTTTTTTTTATTTCAAAATGTTACAAAAAAATTTATTTCTAAACTATAGTGAAAGAAAACATTTAACCAAATTCGACAAAACATTGGAACTGCTTCGATATATCCAATCTTCAGCTTACAAAACAACCAAGTTAATTGCATAATTTTTTGTGAGTGGCGTCTGATGTGTTAATTAAATTTTAGGTTTTTGAGTACTAATTAAAATTCGTTTCAGCTTAAATACAATGCAAATCTAAAGCGTTTTGAAGTCAAACACAAAATTTCCATCAATTCCGAAACCAAACAATTTTTTCCTATGTAATTAAAAAATAATTGAGTAATCGACGGGTGAGTGAAAGGTGAAGAGTCACTAAACCAAAACAAACTTGGCTGAAATAGCTACTGTATCAAATTTAACGTAGATAAGCACTTAATTTTTTGTGCGTGGCATCTTACATTTTCATTAAATTTGAGATTTTTGGTGTTGTTTCATACCTAAATAATATTTGAAATTTTAAATACAGTGTCTTTTCAAAGCGTTTTCAGGCCAAATGCAATCATTCCATCAATCCCCCAACCATTTTTAAAAAAATGAAAAAAAATTGAACACTTGAGAGTGAAAGGTGAAAGTAGTAAAGTGAAAGTGTGAAAATAGTCATTAGAATCAAACTTTTGAGCAAGATAATTTTGGCGTGATGACAAAAAGGCCTCTATAAAATTTTCTCTTCGGTTTCATTTTATGTTCGAAATTTCCTGTTTTTACCTTCTCCAGGCCTGCATTCTCCAGCGTTTTCCAGCATTTAACAGGCTTACTTAATCCTAGAGAACGAAATTCATCGTACTAAAACTCAAAATTGACAATTTACTTTTGGCGTAATGGCCCAAAATCCATTGAAGAAAGTTTGGCTCAATTTGAAGAAAAAAAAACTTTCACGAAAATTTTATTGGGCAATTCTCTGCTGCTTTAATTTGGAAAAACATGAAGCTCTTCCAGTGCCCTACAAAAACAACTTCGGATGCCTAAATGTGCACAGCACCAAAATACACCCAGCATCTTTCCTTCCAAATTCCCACCGAACCACTTTCCCTACGTCATTTTCTTTTTTGAAAATTTTGAAAAATTGCAGCGCTCAACTCCACTTCTCCAACTTTCCATTGTTCTCGGCTGCCCCATCTTCAGGTAATTCGATGATAGTTAAGGTTATACAGAGTGTTTCAAAATACTTCTGACAAATGTACAAATTAAATGAATACTAATGTTTGAACAAGTAGAGATTTTTAAAACATGACTTTTAAAATCCATCAGCACGGCTCGTAGTCAAAACCTCAAAATTTGATGCGATTGTGGCGTTGTCATCGAAAAAGAATCTATATTTTGACGCCAATACGCAAATTGCGCCAATACGTCAAATTCCTTTGTAAGACATGCTAGATACTACTAAAATGCACATTGTACATTCCACTACAACCATAAACGGAATTTCTATTGATTTTGAACAAAACATGTTACTCATCAGTATTAGGCAAAAAGTCCAGAGCATTTTTTCTTGTGAAAAGGAAATTAATGCAAATTGAATCTTCGTGTCATCTGTTTGTTTTTGTACTAATGTGTACAAAGAAAAAATTCTCCAGGAAGGAGGCAAAAAGTTCCCTAATCTTTTCAATTTTGTTTTTCATTCTCATAAATCCTACAAAACCAGAAGTGTAAAATCAAACGTACAATCAAAGAACAATAATTAAAATTAAATTAAAAATATAAACAAATAAATTTCTACTCAAAATCCAAATTTCAAAAAATTAGTGTCGATGCAATACTGGTAACCGCAAAATTCTTTTCTTTATTAAAATTCTTTACTTTGTAATACTTTGTTATGAAAACGATGTGCAACGGTTTATCCCATTATTGCGTGGTGTATTCCTAAACTTAGTTTAATTTTCTTTCATTTCATTTCTACCAGCATTATTATTTTGGGTATATTTTTTATAATGCAAATCACACCAAAATAAATCCAAAAAAATTTTCAAGATTAAAAAAAACTAGAGTTCTTCCATACTGAAATTTAAACATGTACAATTATATTTAAATTTAACTTTAGGCATTTTTGTAGGCAGCTAGCACCGAAGACTACAAAAATATAGAGTACAAATGCGTCTGAAACAAATATTTTTTAAGGTAATTGATGGTTATGAAAATGAACATACTCCCAACGCGTTTTCTGATCACTGAAACAGATACTGAATGACATAAAGCTTCATAATTTCTTGACATTTTTGAGTAATTGACTTATAATCAAACTCCCAAGAGCCGTATACATCTAGGTCTTGATAAAATGACAAAGTAAATAAATAACGTATCTTTCAAAAGTATGTCATACTTTTTAAGAAAAATAAACTGGTGCTATGAGCACGAGAAGTAAGGAACCAACTTACAACTTTCCAAAAAATTCTGTAGTTATCTCGTTTTCGCCAAAATTTGTGAATGCGTTTTTCTCTTGACAGCAATTGAAATACCTCATTTTGGTTTCGAAACTTTAGTTAATTTGAATTATTGAAAGTAATTATGTGCATTTGCCAATTGTTTGTTAACTCTACAAATCTACTATAATAGAAGTCGTATTTTATGATAGCGATAAATTTGTACGTGCGGTATATAGAATTTTCAATCTTTTTTTTTTTAGTTAAGAAATTGCTTGGTGTTGAAAAAAAAAGTGAAATAGAGTATTACATTTAGGTTAATTTTGCTGATAATTGGCTTCCATTCCTCGACGGGCATGTTTGGCTTGAAATTAAATAAAATAAGCTAATGGGTAATTACATTAGTTGAATGCGGCGCATTAATCTTTTTAAAATTACACATCGTTTTGTTACAAAAAATTTTTACCCCGTGGTAGTGGGGTGGAAGTTGCTATTGTCTCCACCGGTCCTGAAATTTTAAATGATAATTACAAATAATAAAAACCATATGCTTTGTATCAGCGTTAGCGAGGACGGGTTCGTTTGGTTTTTTTTTATAAATTGTAAAAATAAAATATTTTTACCCGATAAAAAAAACTCGCCTTGCAGTCATTTCACAAAAACTCAAACTTTGAATAGTGAAATAGCGGAATTTATAGATCAAGAATTTTTTTTTGTCATGTTTGAAGCGCTCTGTGTTTTTTGTCAAAATTCAATTTCAATGTGAAACCACCTTTTTTGCAATAGATAAAAAGAAATTTTTGCTGGAGAATTTCTGGAGAGAGTTGATGGAAAAATGGAGAAAGGTAGTCCTATTAAAAGAGTCAAACGCATACAGATGAAATTATGTCCAGGGAGAATCAAACTGAGAGAAAGCATTTTTCCCGGCTGCGGCAGTCCGGCGTTTTCCGCAATGTCGCAGATGAGGACGCTAGCTTAGGCTGGTTTAGAGTAGTGGTACGGTGGCTGCGACACTTTTTCCCGAAGGCCTGAGTCGCGGCTGCTCATGAAGTACTGCGTACAAGTTACTGTTGCATTCCCGCGAGAAAATCGACGCACGGTTTCCGAAAACTGATTGGTGGGGAAGGAGTGCTTGCGAAGGTCGTAGAAGGGCACTGGTGATGCCTGGTAGTCGTTGGCCGTAGCGTCACGTGGAACAGCGTATGTCGTCGCCGTGGTAATAGCACCGTAGCTCCGCCCATTGGCCTTGCGGCAGCAGAACGCCGCGGTGAGACCGGACACTAAGATGAGTAGTGCGACTGTAATGGCAATTAGCTTGGACACTGGAAGGGAAGCGTCGCCCTCTGACGCTGCGGAATCTGCAAGAAACAAGAAGCAATTTTAGAAAGAAAACATGGATTTGGAGCGTGCCTTGATTTTTTGCACGGTGCCTAAATCCACGGTGCTCGCGTTCCAAGATGCCAATGTAAAATTATATTCTCTAGAGTACTGCTCTGCGAAGTTTGGTAATAGAAACTTTAGTTCTATTTTTTTTAAATTAAGAAAAAAACTTCAAAAAGTATTTTAACTTACAAAAATTTAAAAATGTTTTTGTTTTGAAAAAATACCAGATTCAAAAAATCTCCTAAATTCAATATTTCTAAATTTTCAAAAAAAATTCAACTATAACTAAATTAGTTGAAATAAAGAGTTAAACGGCCAGTTGAAAATTTCTAAGCCAAAGATCATTTAACACTGGTTGTTGGGAGGTGCTGGGTCGGAATACGTGGTATGAAACAATAAGTTCCTTTTTTAAGAATTTGGTGTGTTTTTTTTAAATTTGTTGTTTTTTTTAAATTTGAAAAATTTCTTATTTTTGCCCAAATTTGAGATTTGAAATATTTTTTTTTAAATTGCATCTTTTGTGCACAAATGCAATTGAAGGTCGAAAATTTTTTGTTTACGTAAGCAAAATGTTTACGTTGGACGTAAATCCTTTGTACTTTTTTCATACTGGTCTTTTTCCCCTCTGCTTTTTGAAGGATGGTTGTAATTAGACGAAGATAGACAATAGAGTTGGAAAAGTGCGATAAATTTGAAGAGAAAGTAGGACAAAGGTGACTTTGTGAAAGAGGCAGAAAATTGGAGAAAGGAGAAGCTTCGTATGAAACGTAAGTTGGAAAACCTTTACCACTTTTAAATTGAAGATCTTTGGACTGGAGGTGGGAAAGAATTTTTGCTGGAGAATTCCTGGAGAAAGTACCAGGAGAAAGTTGTAGGAGAAATGGAGAAAGGAAGTGCTGTTAAAAGATTCAAAAGGGAGACGGATCAAAGGATTAAGTCCAGGATTTGAAATCAAATTGGGAGAACGCGTTTTCCTTTTGAATTAGAGAAAGACCCTGGAAGAAGAATCCCTTTCACTTATCTCCAATTGTTTCCTTTTACGCTTTTGTACAGAGCCTTTCTTATGTGTCGTACAATAAGAAAATGTCTAGGGAGCTAAGGTTTGATTTAAATGGTTCCATGTGATTACGGAGAAAACTAAAACCGAGAACGACCATAACCAAGAAACCCTAACCGGAAAAAAACCAACAACTTGTTGTTCACGTGAAGCTAAAGTTTTTGTGGTTCTACCTCTTTTGAGAATGAAAATCACTTGAATGGCGTTAGGTTAAGTCACTATGTTAACCGCAATATTTTGGTTTGTTCCTCAGAATTAAGAATTTTACAGCAAATACAAAGCTTTAAAAAACTCTCTGTACTTACCAATAATGTCAACGATGAAGAAAGTGTGAATTTGACCCCGCTGTGAGAGGGCTTCATTCCAATTAAATGCAACTATTCACCGTTCGCTTTTGACAACTAAATGCTGCCCTTTGGTTGACATGACAAATTAGGTTAAAAAAGTTAACCCTAGTTTAAAAATTTTATGTATAAGTTTGAAACGTTAATGCCAATTTTTCATATCGCCTAAATCATAAAAAAATAAAATATAAAATAAAAAATTTTAAGCATTATTTTCTTTGAACCTATTTGAAGGACCGCCGTCCTAGGTCGGGCTCGTCAAATTTACAAATTAAGTATTAAAAGTAAAACCGGTGTTTAGTTGTTGATGGGTACTGAAGTACAGTAATTAATTACTTATCTTAATAAAACTTTATGTGACTGGAGGGGCAGGGTGTCCGTCACGTGACACTTAAGGGTAAGGGTAGAGCCCTTGGTGGGGCGGAAGGTGGAGCCCGATGGTGGCTCCGTGATTTCCGTGAAAAACGGCTCATGCGGACTTGAGACACAAAAGGGTCAATAATCTCCTCAAAACGCAGATTTTGCTAATTAAAAAAATTCAAAATTGATTCTAATTTTATATTTTCGTTTTTTATCAATGTTATGTGTTGAGTAATAATTTGTGCTACTCAAAATGCACTCTGAAACGTTGACGCTTATTATATATTTTGGAATTATGAAAGTTATTAGTTACAAATGTTTAGGGCCCTTTAAAATTACTATTTAGGCCTTTTAAGGGCCCTCATAAATTATCCTTTAAGAAGTGTCAAAGTGATCTTTGTCTAAAAGGGAAAACAAAAGTTGAAAATGAATTTTGTGGTGGATATTTTTTCTCAAGATTTTGCGCCGCATAAAACCATTATTAACACATTAACTTACAAGTGATTCGACGCCGTTAATAACTCTAACTGAATTTATTCGAGTCAAATAATGTCTTTTACAGTTTTTTGAAAATTACTGCGGATTCAAATACTTAATTTTTTTTAAATACAGAAAATTACTCTTTTTAAGTAAACTTGGACCAATAATCGTAAAATTTTTGGAAAGCAAAGTTTACATTGTAAATACCATGATAGTTTTTTACTGTTAAGCTCGGTTCCGGCGGATTCATGTTCGCGTCTCCGCGCATCATTAAGCAATGTACTGAATTGCGTTTGAATATTTGAAAACATTATTTGCAGTAGTAGAGAATCTTGAAATATACTCTTAAAAAACTTTTTTTTTTAAACTCTTGGTAGTAATACAGATAAAATTTTGGTATCGTTAGTATTTGGTTGCCTAAAAGTTTTGAGAGTTAATCCTGATGTTATTATTATGAGATTTAGTTTGGAGGCGGGGGTGGTTAGGCCGAATTACTAGTGTACACTTCCACAACTCTTGTTTATAAGCATCGTAACAATAACCCAGCACTTTAGGAGCCTGGCCGCTTTCTCCGTTCTTTCTCCGTCAATACAAAGCAAATTGCAATCATTCTTACTTTCACCTTTCTACCGAAACCGGGTGAAAGCATAATATATTTTTAGAAAAAGGTAACCTAACCGGATAAATTTGAGGGAATTTGTTAAAGAAACTGTCCATTGGTACGCGGAATTCCTCATAACACGTCTCATTTCTCTGTGTAGACCAAACGTGCAACTTTACCGTGCATTTATGAATCGTACGCTGGTCAAAAGTGAAGTGAATAAAGCTAAAGATAATGTAAAAGAACTCGAAAATTTGAAAGCTCTGCAAAAAATTTGTGTGTGTGTTTATGTGTGCGTTTGATGCTTGGTGGGTATCCCGAATATACGAAAAAAAAACTAATTTATAAAAATGCCCCAACAAACCCGTCACTAGATAGAAGTGACCAATTTGCCTTTAGTCAATTTGAGAAGCTACTAAAATCAAAGCTAAAAGAAAAAAATTGGGCATAGAAATTAAAAAAAAATGTTGCGTCCTCATTAAGTTTTTTTTTTGTTGAACGGGGTGGTTTTCAAATTGTAAGTTGAGCATTGGTATGAACAAAAAACATTTGTTAACTATGGTTCGAACCCAAGCGAATGCAAAGATATCCGTAACTTAATCTGAAACAATTAGCACTAGCGCCGACAGACGGCTACGTACGCACGCACGATATCGGTTTTTAACCTTTGAAAATACTAGTGACAGAATATTGGACATTATTTCCCCATGTAAACTTTCCCCGTATAATCGCCGAACCCACCTCATATTTTCTTTTCGAATGGATTAGACATCCTACATAAATCTGCATTAATTTACTTGTTCCCCCTCTTTTTTTTCTGCAAATTAACCTAAATTGGGCCTAATTTTTTCGAATTTTACCCAAAATTTAAAGGTTTGGTTCAGGAGCTGCTTCTTCTGTCAGAGACTTCTTTTTTCCCCGTGATGAAGATAAATGGTTTTTGAGCTCTAGTCTCTTGTCTGAAGTTTGGAGGAAAAAATGCTCTGTATATTTAGAGGCAATGAGGCATTTTCCACAAGTCGATTACTTCCGACTAGCGGTGGAGAGGAAGTTGATGCGCGTCAGAAGTGAACATCTTAATTAATTATTCATAACATTAAGTGTATTTACTACAGTTGCAAATGTCTGTTCTAAAAATAGACATTTTCTAAAACGCTGTTCTAAAAAGCTTTTCTAAATATCTAGGCCCTTGACAAGAGTGTCTAGGACACTATCTCTGACACGATCAAAAACGTTTTCTTCAAGTGCACATCTTATGCAAGAAAACGCAAATGATTTCCCTTGAAATTTGGCCTCAGCCAACCTAGAAACGAATTCTGGGCATTTTGTCCAAATCCCTTGTTCAAACAGAATTATGCATTTTGCTCATACTCTTTTTTGAAAACAGTTTTTTTTTAATTTCGAAATGTTATTCGAAAAAATTTAATTTCTAAACTTGAGTTTTTTTTAAACAAAAATATTTATTTCAAACATTTTCAAAATAGCCAATCAATGGATTACTCTATCGTCAGCATGCAAAACAACCTAGTTAATTGCACAGTTTTTCGTGCGCGGCGTCAATTGTTGTCATTAAATTTAATACTTTCGAGTAATAAATAAAGTTTGTTTTCCGCATAAATACAGTGCGTGTCTAAAGCGGTTTGAAGTCAAACACTAATTAATTTCAATTCCAAAATCAACTATTGTTTTTCTAAAAATTTAAAACATAATTGGGTAATTGAGTCCAACTCTTGTAGGCCAAGTTGTTAGAGCCTTGAGCTCTAGCCAATGGACGGGCACGGGTTCGAGTCCCGGTGTCGCCAATATGGAAGTGGTTTTTTC
>JAQFYP010000337.1:0-25550 GCA_034694865.1 Bilobella braunerae | reverse complement strand
GCCCTCCTCGTTGAATGGGCTTCGGGCTTGAAGACCGGTCTTTAGACTGTCTACGGCTCCGCAGAATTCGGCTCCAGGGTCTTCAACCCCTTCAAAACCTTGTTTTCCAAACTGTACACGCAACTTTTAAGCCTTTTCGTTCAAAGATGACAGAGAAAGTTACTTGAAACACAATACACGATTTTTATCTCTCCTTTGACAAAACTTTCCCTTTAAACCTTCCCTCTCCGATTTCGCACTGAAACCGGATCCAGTTCAATAAATTGGAGTAAGAAACGGATTTTTTTTTTCGTTCTTCTGAAATATCCGGATAACAATTTACTATCCTCCGCCCCCTGTATCCCACGCTTCGGTTTCTTACCGCTAAATCATCAATGTCAACACAAGTGGTGTAATTTGACCATGTGGCGTTGGTTTCCGGATGTCGAAACCAAGTTCCGTCAGGGAGGCACGTCTTGTGGGCAAATCCTGTACAGACAAGTAGGGCTCAAATTAAGGGCCGTCAGTTGCAGGAAGGGACCCTTGAGTACTCATCACATGAGAAGTTGACAGGCGGTACTTACGCTCTCGATCGAAACCGATGATAAAGTATGGACACGGTTCAACTGTCGTTTGTCCAGCGCGAGTCTCGTTCCAGCAAGACCATCCATCAAAAACTCGAGGACAGAACAGTCCACCTGAAATTATTATAATGATATATTATATCATTAAAATATATACAATATCATAAAAAAATATCACACTATTAAAATATAATAAAATATTGAATCGAAATTAAATTAAAAGATTAAATTATCTTATGAAAATATTAACAAAACTGACGATTAAATTTTCGATAGCAAACAATTTACAACACCGTAAATCGCAGAAAAATGCCCATGTGTCAATATTTTTCCAATAAATTTACATTTTCAGGGACAAAAACTTGAGAACAGGGCTTTAGTAAATTCACATGCGATTGAAATTTTTTTTTTCGAAGGGTCCCAAACATATTTTGGACTTTCTGGGCACGATTTCTAACAAAAGAAAAAGTGGGCACGATGACTGGTTAATAATTGCATGGGGCACCCACTGTGATACAAAAAGTTTTTTGAGCCACCCTGATACCACTTTCTGCTTTCATTTCCGGTGAAAGCGTTATCAAAGTCGCCTTAAGGCCTCTGAAGGGCTCATGACATCTTTTGTTGCTCGTCAAAATGAAGATACGTCTAAGCTTATTGTTATTTCATGAGCAGTCCAAGTCGTGGACGTTTTCAACCAATCTTAATCAACATTTGCGTGAATCGTTTGCCATTCGGTGTAAACCTTTAACAACTGCTTGCTTAACAAAATGCATTCATTTGCCTGAAACAAATATGGAGGAAACTTTCAATTACATATTAATAATAATTAAATATACCTTATATTAATCAGCTTTTCAGCTTTATCGGCTTTATCAGCTTTTCGGGCGAAAAAGAAAGTCAAATGTGAAATGATCTGCTTGGAGAAAGGAGGCGAGGAGATGAAAGAATGTTAGAGAAAAGAGAAAGTAATGTCATTGATAAATGAGAGGTGTTTGGATGGGCTAGTTAGGCTTCTTCTGGCGTTGCAGGACTGTATGGATTACTCTGCCTTTTCGTTGGATTTGGATAGATTTCATGAGTTCTAAATGATTAAAGTTGGATGAAAGGGTTTTAGCGGGATTGAAATCATATGAGATTTTCCTTTGGAGAAAGCCAGTGAGTGATAGACAGGAGGAGGAGAAAGTTCTTGATCCACGGCCAGTGGGCTCAAAAAGAAAACTTATGGAACCTCCTGATGAGATTCCTTTGCAAGAATCACCAAAAAATCAAATATCAAAGTTTTCCAGATTCAAAATTGGGTGGCGTCAGACATTTTCTAAAAAATCTAGAGCACGAGCCGAAGTCATTTGTGACACATGTCCTGTGAAACTGAGAGACAATCTTTTTTACGAAGTTTCTGATAATAATGAATATAAGAAGCTTTACCATCATTTAGATAAGATCAAGAAGATTGAAGAAGCAAAAAAGTTAGGAATTTTCAAAATGAAGTTTGTGCCGAAAGGTGTGACGTGCGCATTGAAAGCAGTCGAAAAGTACCTTACTTTTCCAGGTTAGAGTACCTCCGTACTATAGGCAAGAAATAAATAATCGAAAAAGTATCTTTTTTACAAAAAAAAATATATTAAGATTATTATAAATAGAGAATTGTTCCTTAGCTCCAAAATTTTTAAAACGCTACATTAAAAATAATTTAACATAAATTTAATATAATTTGATTGAGTTATTACAATTTCAGGAATGGAAGATGGACAGCATCCGAAAAATCGTTTTATGAAAATGGACCTCTATCTGGAAATTAAAGTGGTGGATTTAATTAAATTAAAGCAAAAGTAGGGAAATTGTGTTCAAGTTTTGTTAACAACGCTTGCGTTAGGCGATGAAAACTATGTTAAGCGCTAAAGCGGAGTTTTACGGTAGTTTATCAAGAGATTAATTTTGTTTTTATGCATTCCGATTGGCAGTAAGAAAAACAAACGCTTTCGTTTTTTTACTAAATTCTTGAAATTCCAGAGTACATACATAAACTGCATAAATTGTAATAAATTGCTCATATCACGCCTGACAGTCGACCGAGTAAGACCTCTACCTTCCTTAAGCCATTTTCAATTGATCCATCGACTAAAACTTTGACCTCAAGTGACCTGAAGTATCGAGAACATGTCATCAACCAAAGGCGTCATGGAGCTCAAGTACATTGGCGGTGACCTCGAACGTCGGAAGGACATCACGCCGGAGCACCTTGTGCGATGCCCTTACGATTTTCGCCATGAAATGAAGTAAGTAACGTTTTTCTTTTGTATTAATTGATTTATTTTAGATTATTAATTGGTTTTGCGCTCGTTCCGTGCGCTGGCGCATGGGGGACACACACTACTACGCGGGATTGCGTACGCTATAAAAAAGTATGCTAAAAAAAACTTCGAGGGTCAAAACGTCGTGCATAACGTTAAGAAACTAGTCTATTGCCCAAAAAGTCTTGCGTGCCGTCAATATTGCGCACGAAAAAACGTTCTAATTTTTTTTTTTTTAAGATTTTCGATGTTTAGCAATGGTCTGGTATCTTAGGATACTTCAGAGTACTAATAGAAATCATATAATGTCTTCAGTTTGCCTCATTTTTGCTCGTACGAAACGATTTTTTCTTGGTAATGCTAGAAGCCGGTTTGCAAAGCCAGTACGCAAATACGCGTGTCTCCCTGCGCGCGCATGTCATTGTTAGAACACGGTTTGAGAAATCTTACAGTACCTATTTTAGTTTTAAAAGGATTACTCCAATACTGCGCTTTTGCGAAATGCATTTCTCCGAATAAATAGCGTTGTATTGAATCAAGTTTCGTTCTGCAGGCTCAAGAACTTGACCAAGCACGTCGAACTCTGTCGCGAGGACTGGTTCATTCGGTGTCGGAAATATGGAATCGAACCGGTCAAGAATCGTTGCTGCTGCTGCCATGTCGAGTACTGGGTCTACGAGAAGGCATTCCACAACCTCCACTGCCTCAGCTTGGGATATCCCTTGCCCAAACCAGAAAAATCGGGTAAGGAACTAGAAATTTCGCTGATTCTGTAGTCACAGCACAGTTCTGCCAATCACAACGGTTTTGATTTCACCAATCTGATTTTTTTTTACAGCGAAAGCGTTGAGGGAGGAGGAGATCGACCGTATGGACAGGGAGTTTGTTTGGAAATGTTATTGGAACTGGTTCGGCTGCGACACGACGAATTTCAAATTGGACCCTGACCTCTGACCTGCTCCAGCACAATTTCCAACTCCGAGTTAATTGACATTTTCTACATTTTTCTATTCCTTTTTGTAAAATCAGTATTTCATTTTTGAGCTAATTTTTTTCTAGGCTAATTCCATCTTGTAAAAACTAGATTTCTTCTCCTTCAGTTCATTAAATCTTGTACAGCTTCTATTTCAATTTAGTTTATTAGGAATGATCTACTAAAGTGTATTTTGCGGATTATTCAAGCGATTTGCTCTTGGACCTGAAATCGCAATCTTGACTCGTGACAGGGGCAGTTTGTCATTCAGCTTTCAAGTCGCTAACCCTAGTCGATTTTGACCATAAGCCGTGGCCGTTCATTTTCACATTTATCACCCGCGTTCCAATGACAAAGTTCTGCCCTGATTTACTGCGACTCACTGTTCAGTGAAACTTGCAAAGGAGAAAACAGCCCGCAGAACTTGCCATAGACTGAAGTCTGGAAAAACGTAATCACCGAATCACCGCATGACCGTTTTCCATCAGCGTAAGGGACAAGAAAGTAGACGTTTTTTTGTAATGCATAATCGCTTCGCGCTAACGCAAGACGCTGAGCTGATCCCATCGATTCATCATCTTTTCTCATCATTAAAACGTCAGGAGCAGAAGACAAGGGCCCCTTGAAGTTGGGGAAGTAATCGTTAATTAAGGGATGGGGCTAAGGCCAATAAATCAACAGCAGACGCCAAGTAATCCATTGGCAAAGGATCTAGGTTTAAGGGTTAGGTTTAGGTCATTGTCAACTACTTCCAAAGGTCATGGTCACGGCCAGTAACCGCTTAAAGTAACGCCTCATGTCGCTCCATTAACTTTCACTTTTCATCACTTTCTCCCTCTCCTCACCCACTTGGATTTCAGCAGGGCGTGGGAACCCTGTGCGAATAAGTTTAGGCAGTGCGCCGCGAACAATCTGCTATCAATCAAAACTTTTCGATGGTGACAGTTCGTGCGAGTTTGCATGTTTGAAAATTCGATTTTTTTTTTTGTAAAGGGCCTCCATTCCTGGACACTTGTGCTTTCTCCCAATGTGAAAGTAAAAGGTCATGACTTTTCTCATTTGAACTCCAGCTGTGACGCATCTCTTAGATTTTCTAACCAATTGTGAAAGTGGGACTTCAAAGGGTCCTTTGGATTCGGATTTGAGGCCCCTTCCAACTGGGCTGAAATGGAAAGCGGAGGGACGTCGCTGCCCATAAAAATTCAGCGTCCTAATTCCTCTAGCATTTCTACGAACTTTCTCTTCATTTCCCAGGAGCAACAAGGAGAAAGGAAGGCCACTTTCACTTGATTCCACAAGAATCGACTTCATCATTTCAAGTGTGATAATGGAGATAGGGTGGGGGAAGTGGGTCCTTTATGCTGCGCTAAGGGGTTCTCTTATCCAAAAGAACCCTTTAAATCGCTTAAATGCTAAAGAGCCTTTCAAATCTCCTAAACGCCAATGGACGATCAGCCTACAAAGTGTCAGTGACTCGGAAGAAGAGGAAATGGTCCTAAAGGAAGAATAGAGGATGATAAAAATAGCAATTTCCTTCACTGCTTTCAAATCATTCAAATTTTGGTTTCAAACGATTTTTCAGAATATTGAAAGCCTCTAAACAGGTTTTGAAAAATGCAAAATTTTGAAAAGAAAGCGGATGGACCATGGAATGAAATAAAAAATTGAAACAGGTTGATGGGAGCACAATCGAAATGAAAGATTTTTGGATTTGAAAAATAATTCAAAAAAAATTCATAACCTAAATTAAAAAAGTACTTTACTTTAACTTTAACATTAAACTTTTTTTAATTAAAAGAAAATTTAAACGAGAATTTTAAAATTCGATTCCCTTTGAAAGTACCGAAAGATATAAATTAGAAGCATTTTAAGGACTGGCTTCGGCGTTGCTGCTATATAAAGTTCTCACGCGGAGATACTTGTTGCAAAAATTTGGGGAAACGTGACCGTGCCTTCGGATGCAAGTTGCATTGCAGTAGTGCAGTGATCATATTAAAAATAGGACACGAGAGCCCTTAAGGGAGGTTTAAATTAAACGGGAGCGAAATTAGAAAAAACGACTTATTAAAACATGACGTGAACGGAAAGCGACAGAATTTAATATCTACATTTGTCGGTTCTTTCGGCCATTCATCTTACATAAGGCTCTTGGAGAAGTTGATTTCCAAAAAAAAGGAATTTTTTGAAATAGGCTGTGAAATTTTTAGTAATCAGAGCATGAAATTCGAACATTTTCTTAGTGCCCTTCGTTCATTTTTCCTTTCCAGTTTGATAAAACTCAAAGATCACATTCTCGCAAACGTAAATTTTATTTTACACAACGAAGCGGAAATGTGCCAAAAGGAATTTTCTGCCAAGTTCTGATTCCTCGAAATTGTAAAATTTTTTGTCAATTAAAATTAGAGCTGTCTGCCAATCTGCCAACCAAAAACACAATCTGAAGCTTAGGACATCAACCCTAAAAGCATTCTCTCATTTTTTTTTTTGAAAAAGTTTATGCTGTGAAAACACACTTACCTCCCACTTCACTCGAGCCTGTACTGTAGTTGGATGCATTTCGAAAGCAGTTAAGTTGTCGTTCAAAAATGATAAGATCATTTTCATCCAAATCATCAATTTTTGGCACTTCTGACACGTCCTCCATACTTCAGCCTTGTCAGTAATTTTGAGCGTCAACTTTTGTTTTGTATCTAGATTTCATTGGGCTTCTGATTCCTGCTCTCAAAGATCCAAAAATCCTGAAATACACAAACAAAACTTTTTTTTAACTCTTTTTAATCAGTTCATTTTCCAAGGCTTAAAAAGTTGAAAACTTTGAAGATTAAAACAGATTTCGTCACTACATTTTCCCTTCAAACTTTTCTGGCAAATCCGCTTTGTTAATAAATCAAAAATTAATCAAAAACAATTTTTAAAGGCACACTTAAAACTTTCTCAATAAGTAGCCCGTCACATCACAAACAGCAGCGCTCGGAGGTGAGAGCATAATTTTTCTTTTCTTCCAAAAACGTTTTACCGACCGATTTTTTGTCTCTCATAAGTTGTGGTTAATTTTGGATTTCGAAAAAAAAAATATGACGTGGATTTCAATAAAATGGAAGCCTCCTAATGAAAAGTTGTGCACAGCACGGATCAGGAAAAGGCGTAGCAACTCCTTTTCTTGAAATAAACGTTTTCAAGGCTTTCCAACACTGGTTAATGTACCGAAACACCGAACCTGACACCTGCGGACAATCAATCAAGTAAATAATTCAAGAGGTTCGGATGCATTAGCGAATCAACTGAGAGACAGACAGAAGCTGTGGGTTGGATTTAATGAACCGTAATTTCGGTTTGCGGTGAATTATAATTCAATTCAAAGCTTTCTCCGATTGTCTTAAATCGAGTTAAATTATTTTTAACTTTCACCTTTCTCTTTTCCCATAGAAGTGAGCATGGAGACTTTCTTTCTGAATTTCAGATGTGGAAACGTTTCGCAAAGCAAGGGAGGATGACACGAGCGGATAATTCCCAAGAGAAAGTCAATTTTAGAGAAAAGAAAAGTTTTTGGGAGCTTTTTCTAAAACGCTTCGCTTCAAAATGTAGAAAGTTATTTTGATGTGGGAAAAGCCTGAAAAGATCGAAGTCCAATCTTTGTCAATTTTGAGTGAATCCAATTTCTTATTATTACGTTGCATAAAGAACTTCCTATCCGTCTCCTTCCATTATGCAAATAGGTTGGTGACGATTAGAGTGTGTGTACTATGCCAATGCGGACGCGCTCACATGTGCCCAAAATCCAATTCCGCTGAATGCATTCCCCGAATTTTGGAATTTCAAAAAAAAGAGAAAGTTTTTGGTTAAAATTGGAAATGAAACTCATTTCAGCCCGATCACCTCCAATCCTTCCGCTTCCGCGGTGAAAGTAATTCGGAGTTCATCCGGGTATCATTGCCCTGAAAACATCTTAAGCCACGCCCTCTCCCAAAACCTAAAATTTGGGACAGTGGAAGGCTGACGCTTGGTATCCCATGGTACCCCTCCCGTGTATCCCAAATTCCATTCTAATGTACTTGTACTACTCTATTACCCCAAAAAAAAAAAACCCAGTAGTACTCTTGCTAAAACCAAAAAAGCGAACAAATTAAATACTGAAAAGGTAACACCATAAAATTCAAAATAAAAAAATTGTACCTTGCATTAAAACAAATTACTACCTTAACTATTCGCTTTAATATCTATTCCAGATTTAATTTAGCCAAAGTTTCCCTAACTGCCAACTGGTAAAAGTCGTACTAAGAACTTTCCAATTTCAATTTTCACCCAAGCTGTTTAATTTTTTAAATTATATACCTTGAGAGAGAGCTTGATAGCTACATCGTTCCAAAATTGTACGGCTCATTACTTCTACTACTTGAAAAGAGAAAGTAGAGAAAGCAGAATCTGAAAATAACACTTTGTAAAGCATTGAAGCTCAAACTTAGAAGTACTACATTTCCCACCTGTTGCAAGGTCAATAACTATTTGCACAGAGACTTTAATTTCAAGAACACTCCGCTCCATTTGCCAGGACTTTACCTTTCTCAGGATTTCATTTTCTAGGATCCTAAATTTTTATCACCCTAAATTTACGACCATGTTCTCAACAAGAAACGTTTCAAGAACAAACTGGGCTTAAGCTTGAAGACGCATATTCGGGATATTGAACCCTTCCCTCTCAAAAACTTGTCACCAGAAAATGAGCCGGTAAAATGCTTTTACGCTTTTAGGTTAGTGAAGTTGGGATTCTTTGGGAAAATGGTCCAGTTAATTGAGGGATCAAGGAGACTTTGCGCTTCAAGGGTCCCATCTGCGTCATCTAAACTTGGCCTCAGAAGTTGGCTCTCAAAATATGAAAAGTTTGTGGTGAAGTGGTTGGAAACAAGAAGGAAGAAGGCTTGATGCACGCTTCAAAATCTAACGTTTCACGATTTCGCTTTAAATTTCCCGGCCAAGAACTTTGAATTAAAGTTTGACAATCGGAAGCGGCGGTTGGGAGGACGGGAAAACTTTGTCGTTGCCACCTTTCCCTTTCAAAAGTTCTGCACAACTTTCACCTCCTTGGAACAGTTAGTGCGGGTAGCTATGGAACAAACTAACTTGTTCAAATGGAGATAAAGACCGCATTTTCTGTATCTCATTAAAAGACTTGTTGAAGAGATAGGACCGCAGGCTGTAAAAGATTCAAGTACCCTTTACTTTCACTTTGCTATAATGCCTTGGCATATTGAAACCTGCTTTGCATTATGTCGTTCCTAAGTGCTGGGCCTTTATTAGGAAAACCTAGAGTTCTGGAAGAATAAAGATCTTTATCCTTATCCGTCCCTTGGTTTTCACCCTCCGGAAATGGTGAACAAATAAGGAAAAATTCACTAAACTTTCACTTTACCTTCATTTAAATGGTAAATTTAAGAGAGAAAAATTCGCCAACTTTGACCGTAGCAATAATCGTTACTTAAACCCGCCAAAAATTCAATAATTATATAATTAATTATTCTTAATAGCTTCTCAATTCTTGTATATTAAAATCGGATGAGTGCGTGACAATGATAGCTTGCACAGGATAGCTCCCAGAAAAGTGACCTCCGCTTAAACGCTCGAGATAAAAATTTAGTCAAGGCTAGCAAAACAAGCCCGTTCTAGGAAATTAATACAAAATAAACTAAAACCGAATTCATCCTGTTCTAGGACTGGCTGTTTGGCTTTTTTTTAGTTATTAAAGTTAAAACTTGTATCCAGTTTGAAGCATAAGCGCATTTGACATTTTTGGGACAGAGTTTTCGAATGATATTTCTCTAAAATTGAAATAAATCGGATCATTGTGTTCTAATTAGAAGACAAGATAGTAATTTGTCCCCCAAGTTAGTTTTATCGTGTTAAGTATTATGCTTAAGTTGAAAAGTTTGTTGTAAGTTCTTTGGTAATCCTAAAGGGAATTAGACGCGCAGAAAGTTTGCTTTCATGATACTAGGAGCCCGACTACTACTTACTAGTTCTTCCATGTATTAATTGTTAGTGCCCTAATTAAAGGAATTGAAACTAATGTAAAGTGATTGCAATAACATGGACTTTTCCGTGTAGGTAGGTTTCTTCACTAATTAGTATCACGTTGTCTTCAGTAATTGTTTCTCATTAATTGATTTCAACAATTTCGTCTCAGCCCTGCATCCTGAAAGGGCGTTATGTAGGTCTGCGTGTCATTAGTTTAAGCTCCCTTTCACAAAGGCAGGGGAAGGGGAACTAATTAATGATTTTAGAAAAGCATCATTAACTAAAGGATTTTTTGGTGATCAAAATCCCTCTACACTACAACAACAACATTGCTTTTGTATTGCTGTTAAATGGTTCAAAATACTAAAAATAAATAGTAAAGATAGATTAAACCAACTTAAAGCTAGAATTGAATTAAATTAATTTGAAACTAATTTTGAATTATAACTATTTACTTTTATTACTAATATTTTGATTATTTTGAACAAAATTCATAATACCTTAAATATAAAATTATTTTAAACATATTTTTTCAAATCATCAACGCTTTCACCTTGAACTGGATAAGCGAACGTTGACCATGGTAAGGGAAATCTGGAAAGGGTGATAATTGTCCACTTCCTTTGCCAATTAGCTGGGAGTTATCACGTTATGCTTGTAAGTAGTCATTTAAAAACTGTTTCAATTAGACCTCTCTGGCTTGAGGTTCCCTCCAAGTGTTTTTAATGAGCAGAAAGAAACAAACGGAGGTCTTTGTTCAGCAGCATTTTTGTTTATTTTAAAAATTTCCGTTCCGTTTGCAGAGTCAACGGGATTCTGCCTTCAAAGCATAAAATAAAAACGTTCTAGCAATTCCGAGCGAGTATAAAACAATCGTAAAAGAGGACCCGGAGTTTTCTACCCTCCAGTTTCAAATAAAATAACTCAATTAATGACTCAAATTTAATTAAAAAGTCATGTTGCAAACATCAAAGGCCATCCGAGCCAGAGTCAATAATTCTTTAAATTGAAAATTAAGGTGCTTTTCGCCGTAAGGTTTTGGGTTCAAAAGCTTCAAACGGAAAAATCAATTCCGTCTTCTTAAGTTTTCTTGAGAGCCTCATTCGATCTAATTACACTTATTTTCAAGATGAACGTTACATCAAATAACAGGGTTCTTCTTAGTTCCACAAAATTAACGCCGGTCATAATTTCAGTCGAATTGTCGTGATCACAAATATGGCAAAGTTTATGAAAGCCTTGTAAACCACTTTTGAGTTTAATTGGTGTAAATTTCCATCAATAATTATGTCATTACTGTCGGAAAATTATGAATCATCCAGAAAAAAAAATCCAGTTTGAACAAAAAGGAGTAAAAGGAAGCCGAAAGCCTTCAATTAAGATCCTTCTGGATCATGAATACAGTTTCCCATTGGCTGCTCTGTACCCTTGTGAACTAAAAATTATGAATGAAACCTCGAACCATGTTTAGAAGATAATTGGGTTGAAGACAGGCTTGAGTTCTGTTTACCTTCAATTAACTTTTGCTCTGCTTTGGCCATAGTCTAAAGAAGGTAAACTAGTTCTTGGACTTGAGATCTATTATTTAGACTTATTTTTGCTCGATGTAGCATTTTGCTACAGTGGGACTTTTGCTACAGTAGCAAAGCAAGGTCTTGAAGGGTCAAAACCTGCCTTGGAAAACCCTCCAAAAAATAAAGTAAATTCACTTCCTTTTAAATCAACAGAAAATGGGGCTGGGAAATTTGCTGGAGAGGAAAGGGCACTTTTCGTTTTTCCGGTCTGGAAGTGCGTAGAATGTCCGATTGATGTTGTTGAGACGTGACGCTGCAAACGGGATCAACTTTTACAATAAACCTAAAATAGGAAATGACAATGACGCTGCTTCAGGGACGGAGATCTTTTTGAGTAGCAAAAGAAATGTAGAAGCTCTGCATACAAATGACGCTTTGCAAATGAAAATTTAGTAGTGGCAATTTAGCTTAAGCTTTCCTTTGCTATCCGTGCGCCATTTATTAACTGCGTTCCAAATAATATTACAGTGAAAATTGTAGAAAAAAATCAACTGTTCTCTACAGAAATCAAGAGCGCGTTTTTTTTTAAAGCATAATATTGTGAGCGTCGAGGTTTGTAAACAGAACCGTCGTGACTAAAATTGATTGTTTTCATCTGTGCGGTAACTCTTTGTGCAGCTTTTGCAAGGGTATCTTAATAGTATTTTGCAAATGATGTCAGATATTGGCTCAAGTATCCAGTGACTATCACGGTGCTCTTTCCCCATTTGGCCACTGGCCATCATACAAAAGTCCAAAACATCCTGGATCAGAATCCAATGGATTTTATTATTATGACATTTGTTACGACGACGAAAGGCACGCACCGTGCAGGGCTAAAGCCCACGCACGGTCTTCTGCCAAAATTGCGAAAACGAATTGAGATTTATCAATAACATGGCATATCCGGAAAATTTAGCAAAAATCTAACCAAACGTTCTTTTTTTTACTGGAAACTTTATTGCCCTTTTCGGGAAATGAAACGATGATATTTCGAACGTCGGGTTTCATGTTACCAGTTTTTAAGGATTTTCGAACGTTAGGTTTTTGGAAAGGAGGCCACTTTATACCACTTCCTGAACATAATATTCCGTTCAATTCAGCAGCGTTCAGCGTAATTCAGCGTTTCATCAAGTAGAGCAAGGAACAACCAGAAATGTTTTCCGTCGTTAATTAATAATGAATTTTTTTTATTATCCAGAGGGAGAACCTGGAATGAGGATCCTCTGCTTGGTTCTTACAAGAGGGAGAAACTAAAGGAAATGTTCAAATAATAGCCCTATCCTTACCAATAAAAACCATGTCATTCCATGGCAGGTACAGCAGTGATGGAGCGCTTGTACGGAAACTTGCGGCAGTAAAGCAGTACTTCCAGCATTCAGAATTCATTCTGTACTTTCTACCACCACCGTTGCGTTGGAGAGTATCAACCTCAAAAATCTTTTTTACGTTTTTTTTTCTCGTCTTACTTTCACTACCACTTTCCCTACTTCAGTTAATCTTTCTCCTAAATTGAATTACTTTTTTACTGACCATTTTTATTACTTTTCTCCTTCCCCACGCAGCCACACAATTTCCATGGACTGCACTCAGGCCTATTTCCCTGATTTCATTTCATTTTGAACCATCATCAGCCCCTGCCTAAAATGTCCTCACTTTCTATTTCTTCCAACACTTTCGCCTTAATTTCGTTTATCAATTGGCCCAGAGCCAACACTGGGAGTATGGTGGGTAGACAGTGATTTCATAAAAATCTGACCCAGAAGATGAGTTCAACGCCACGGGAGAGTCGATATATTAAACAAAAATCAAAAGAAATCAAGAATAGATATGGAGGAGGAACTGACGCTTTCAGGATGTTTTCAACGAGAGCGTGAGGGCTTCATTCTTTATTTCTTTAGAATTCTTAGAAATTCAAAATATGCCAAGAAATTTCCATTTTTTTTTTCAAAAGCTTGCAGCTTACACATTCTATCAAAACTTCCAACCGTCTTTCAATGATACTTTTCCATGCTAAAGAGCATGGCACGAACTACTTCCGTGCTGCTTTATTCTATTTCAAAGCTTCCCACTTTATTAATACGAAAAAAAAAGGTTTTCTTTGTGCCAAAATTTTCAAGCACTTGGCATTGGGGAAGGAATTATACGGACGAGGAATTATTCAAACTTTGTCAATTTCAGTCAGCTTCGATTAAATAAACCTTCACAATTAATTTTACTAAAATGAATTAAAAATTCACATATCTGCATCTTTCATCTAATTCATTTAGTTCTTGCAATTTTAATTAAGACTAATGTTCAAGATTTCGAACATGTATTTTGTAAAAACAAGTTTTGAAGACGCTAATTTTTCTTCAATTGTACTGCTACTTCAACTTGCTTTTCCGTCACTTCAAAAATTTCCCAACAGTTTCCTAATTGGTTGAAGCCTCGTGGAGTTTTAAAATTGACCGAAATTAATTAAATTATTTTCCTTATTTATTTTAAACAGCTTTTACAGACCTTAGTTGATTGATTTGAAGATTGTAGCGCTTAATTCCAGCGCTTAATTAAAAGTGGTTTGAAGCGCACTAAAGGAATTCCCACAGGGAAACACAGTATCATTGCTTTCTCTCAGCACCATCATAATAAAAGAGCCGCTTTGATCCCACTACAAAATCCAGCACCTTTGTCAAGATCAACTTTTCAGAGAACAATACTTCTTGTAGAAAAGCCAAAAGATTCTTAACGTAAAGCCCATATAACGACTCCTGTTCTGAACACACATTTTCAAAACTGTCAAGTCAAACATTGGGAGATTGAAAAGAGACATAAATTCTGGTGGAGAAAATGTGAACAAAATGGGACATTTGAAGCAGGGAAAATTCAACTAAATTTTTCGACCATTATAGAAAGGAAGGCTTTATTTTAAAATTCAAGAAGGACAGATCGTACGTTTTCCCCGTGACAGAGAAACATGCTTTCCTTTGTCAAGTGCCCTGGCAGCCAAGGAAATGTGGATGTTAAAGACCATATGAAATGGAACTGAAATATTATGAGTAGTGAAAGTGACATTTGTAGCTTTCTTTTAGTGGGCCAAGGAACAAAGAACAGATTATTCCATCAAGTTACGTGGCGGATCTCTCCCCTTTGTCAAAACGCTAATTTCAAAATTCCTGCCATAAAAAGGAGATGAAAAGAGTGGAGTTTACCAAAAGTTTTATTAGAATACTTTTATGAAATTACTCTTAATTAACTTAATTAAAAGAGAGCAGTGGATGCGATTCTAGGAGAGGAGGTTCATGTCTTTCAAAAAATTTAGTAGTCGTGGTCATGGATGTAAAAACGTGGTCATTTTACAGCATCCCTAAAATTTTCTTACAGAAAAAAATATGTGGCTTCAATTTGATGAGCCCTGTGCAAAAACGGGCCTCTAAAGTCAATTTGTTATGACTTAATTTTGAATCTACTAATCACAATCATAATTAAGGCTTTTTTTTTTACCAGAGTGATTATTTTTACTAAAAGAATTAGCAGCCAGATAAACATTATAAAACTGGAAACTTTTCATCCGTACCCGGACGGGCTAGCTTAGCAGCATACATAGAGTTTAAGTCAATCGCCTTTATTCATGTAAAAGAAAAGAAAATATGGTCTATTAATAGTTTAATTAGATAGTAAAATATTTGAATCAAAGGAAATTTAGAGAACAATGGGAACCTTTGCGTCATTCTGTAAAGGAGGCTGCTGGGATTACTTTTGAAAAATTATGTAAACAGCGGATTAATTTCAAATTAAGTTTTAAGCCACGGGATGAACCTGAAGGGCGTGTATGTTAAAGTTTAGGTAGAAATAAAGTTGAAATTTATGCAAAATGGATTAAACTTTACAGTAATACCCCCCATTTCTCGAAATGCTTTAAGTTTTAATTTGTTTTAGTGTATTTTTTCTTGTAAATAAATCTTGATATCCATCTCCGCGTCTAGCGCTATGTTTTTAGAAGTAAAGTATACTATAATCCAAATTTCAATGAAACTCCAACTTTGATTTAGTATTTTCAAATTCTTTACCATGTTATGATTATTGTCCCAATTTTGAAAAATAATTTGTTATTAGATAGATACAAAAATTTTGGACGAAAAAAAAGGATTTTGACTAATTGAACTAATTACTTTAGGATTATGGACTAAAAAATTATGGATAGATTAAATTAAAATGGCTCAAATTGGCTTACTTGCCCTTGCCTCCACGTCATTTTGCTATTGCTTTGCACTAATTAAATGTATGACTTCAAAGCATCAATTAACAACATCCTATTCTATTCTTTAAGTTATAACAAATACCTTTCCAGATTTACCTGTCCACCGCTCTCGGCACAGAAATTCATGCTAAAATCCGTAACATGACACAAAACTCGTGTTCTCTAAATTAATTAGTGAAACACCCTGTTTCAGTTCTAAAAACAAGAATAGGCAGGAGAAAGCAATCAGAAAGCTGTTGTGCCCCCTTCCACGGCGTTATCATTAAAATCAGTCAAATGACTTTGGAAGTGGCGTAAAATCTCATTAGCTTCCGCTTGAGTACGCGTCCAGGTGATTTCGCTAATTGGAAATTGCAAAATCGTGAATTCGCTACTCCTGAGTTTCGGCAGGAAAAATCTTATTCATTGTCAAGTGCAAGGTCTGGGGAAATTATTGGCCGTTAATTGTTAAGTACTTTGCGTGCCTTGATTACCCAAATTACCTGTTTTCTAGAGTGGTCAGCCAGTGAATGTCTTCAAAGAAAAAAGTGACCCGAAGAGCTGACCAAGGTCAACCACTATCGATGTAATTCCTATTCAACAAGTTCTGGGTCGTCGTTGATTTTAAGAGCAGTACTCCATCATTGTTTTGTGTAATAATCGAAAGTCGGCGTATTAGCCCAGAAAAAAACTACTGTCGTGCGTCTTCACTACTAAAAAAAACTTGACACCTTCAACTTTTGTCCGTAATCATCACAAATTATTGTTTTTGAAACTTTAAAGCTAAAAAGTTGCTAACACAAAAGCTCACAGAGACGGTTTGATGCTTCTTGAAAACTTTCGGAGAACGTACTAGATTTTTTTTTGGAGATTTTTTTTTCGAAAAGTTTGATTTTTTTTTACTCAAAAAGTTGCGTACTCCAGCAACTTTTTTGAAAGGTCGTGCTGCGGTTTACAAATTGTAGCTTAGCTTTTCGGTGTCCCGGGACACTTGACACGTTTCTGGAGCCGGACGCCGTGGCACGGTGCACGAAGACCGTTCTGGAACGGGGGCGTAGAGACAACTGAACTTGACTCGGCACTTCCAATGAGTTTTTCTAGAGTAAAAACCCTTGTGCAAATCTTCGACGAGTCTTCCCCCTTTGCAGTGTGCAAAGAGGCTCTTGTGCCTTTTGTGCTACTGACATTCCTTTGTTATTGTGCGCGAATAATATGAAAAGCGATTCCATTGTGCCAGCGGTGGTTCTAATAAAATCCGCCCAGTTTTGCAGAGGTTTTACAGTTTTACAGGTTTTAGAGTTTTACAAAGGGTACCTGGGCCCTTTAGAGTCCATTACAACCATGTTCAGGGCGCCCTGGAACGTTCAGTCTAAAATTTGATAATTCGCAAAGGGGCTGGCTTTTTGTACTTTTGCCAAAAAAATAGGCCCAGAACCGTCTTACAATACACGTGTGATATCAAAGCTTTAAAATTGTGTTTTGTAAAATAAGAAAAAAGTGAAAAGAGCCATGCTTCGGGAAGATAAATTCCCGCAGCTTCAGGGATCTGACTCCGCAGCGTTTACTTAAAAAAAAGAAATTCAAACAATTCTTCGTAGCCCCGTAGCTCTGCAAGTGATCTTTAAACCATTAAAACATAAATAAGGGGCTTTCCGCCCTCAACGACATAAAACTTCAAAATCTAATAAATCTTGTTATTTGATTCAAATTCAAAGAGGATATCTCAATTGAACTTATAGCTTGAGAATTTGAAAAAAAAATATAGTGAAATGATGGCCTAATAATTGGATAAAAAAAGACAGGAAATGCATTTTCCCAATGCAAAAAATGCAGTGATTTTTAACTTTGCGTAGGTTCACTAGTCACAAGATACCATTTCTCAATTTCTGTTTTAGTCATCATAAAGAAATTAAGCAATTCCGAACGGGCCAGAAAATTTTTTCAGCCTGTACAAGCAACAAAGAAAAAAAATTGGCATTTTTTTAAAAGTTTTTTTCTAGTTCCTAGAACTAGAACACTTATGAAAATTTTGTTTGCAAGATTTGTTGGCGTTGATTGCTCATTCTTCCGCAAACATTTGCATCTCGTTTAGTTCCATTTGTTAGACTACTCTTAATGTCGCTGTAATAATGCCGCAGTTGTAATTTCGCTATTTACAAGACTACAACTGAATTTACATGAGATGCTTAATTTTGACCTTGAAAATTGAGTTTAATTAAAATATCACTACTAACCAAAGCTTAATAGTTTTTAATTGTCCATTACCACATTAATCGTCGAGCCATTACTACTCGTAAAAGCATTTATTTTCAAAGGTACACGTTCCCCTTCCTGGATCAATGGGCAATTAGACGAATTAAACCATGCGCATTCGAAACAGAATTTTTATTTCAATTTTGCATTCCAGCCACTGACCCGCATTTGGCTAAATATTTTGGTAGATGGAAGAGAATTCCTGACGACGGGAAAGGCTTTTCTTCCTCCCTTTCCCCTTCCCTTCCCTTTGAATCTTCCGCATTTTTCCCTGATGGAGAAACCCTGTTTTTAAAATTAGTTCCATTCGACTTGAGTCTCTCCTTCCAAGAGGGTCTCCCTTTTGATTTTGTCAACAGATTGTAGTCGGTTAGTTTGTTAAAATAGTTTCTCTAAATTTTGAAATTATTTTGATCATTCTAAAAGCCCTCTAGCAGTCCCAACTTCCCGAAAATAGGCGGCATCTTAAGGGCCTAAAACCAACAGACGACGCTTTCTCTTAATAATCGTCTTTTCCTTTTCAAGTCGAGGGAAAAGAAAACTTAGGGATTTTCATCAAGGCAAGTAGGAATCATCCATCCAGAAAATCTGCTCTAGCTTCCTCAAATTCCCAGCGCTAGATAAGACCCTTCAACAGCTATAGCACCGCCTCGATGGCCGCAATTTGCGGAAGTCGGAGTTCAGGGCCCGGCACTTAAGAAAGTAATTTAGACCACTAGAAAGAGCGGACATTGAGTCTATAATCCTGTGGCCACTGCTTAAAAACACAATAGAGCCCTGATTCCCCTGATCAAGTGCCCTGTACACCGTGATTCTGAAAACAGGACTGAAAACGTCTACGACGAAAAATACCGCAACTTGTAGACTTTCGCCAATAAAAATTTTCATCTATTCTACCTTACGCTCCAATCAATATATTTGCAATGTCGCTACATTTTACCCAATTATTTGCCCAACAAGCCCTTCCTTAAAAACAAATCAAGGCAACGCCTTCACGAACCTCTCACGTCCAGGCTTGTTTGGCCAGTTTTATTTATGAAAATGAAAATAAAAGAAGATAACAAAATGTAAAAAAAAAATCGCTTTTCGCGTAGCCACTGCTGCCTAAAACGAAAGCTATTTTTGGGTTGTAGCTTCGAAATTCTCTTGCAGGAAGCCTAAGCACACAATTTCAAAGCTCTTCATGAAAAATATATAGCTTTTATCTAGAGTAGTAAACTTGTTGAGCACTAAGGAAATCTGCAAATAGAGCTGGATTCTTGATTCGACAAAATGATTCGCCTTTCTCCGACAATTTTGATGCCTGAACAATATGTGGTGTAAAGCCAAATGACAAGAAAGCGTAACATTTAAGTTGCAGTGAAGAATCGTAAGGAAGGAGACGCGTAATTGAATTGTCTTCTTCTGACCCAGCACTTTCTTTTTACTGTAGGCCTCACCTTGATTGCTTTGTTTGCTTTCTCGCGGTTGGACTTTCTCTTTGTCCAATCACAAAATTGTATTCTCTTCCTTTAAATCTAGGGTCAAAGAGAAAGTCAAAAGATAATAAGACTTTGACTTACAAAAAGTAAAACTGCCTTGCGGAGGTTCCACCACCTTTATTTATTCAGCACTTTCACTTCTAACAACCTCAAATCTAAAAGCATCTAATACGAAACTAAAACTGAAGTTTTGTCTTCCACTTCAAAGGACCAAAATAAGTGCAATATTGTCTCAACAATTTGAGTTCCCTCTAACTTCTAATCTAGTTTACCTTCGGGTGATTCCACAAATTGAACACAAAATTTCAAGGTAAAACTTTGTGAAACTCTTGTTGCAAAATTTTGAACTTTTGGCCATGATCGGTAAACGGAAATCAAGTTGCCAGATTAAATCAAGAGGGAATTTACAGCTACCTAAACCTAATTTCCTGTAGGTTGTCGGCTTTTACAAATCAAATAAACGATAGTGGTCGTAAAGGTGACCAGAGCTAAGGCATCGGGGCTAGACTCCAGGAAACGTCCAGCACATAGTTTCATTTCCGGCCGTCACAAAAATTTTATGTCACATTTCATCCGTTTTCAAAAAAAAAATCCACCTTTTCCTTTTGAGTAGTGGTACTGAATAGAGCTCATCAAAAAGTAGACCATTATTTGAAATTGAAGATGTAAGAATTTCGAAATGCGTATGGAAAACTTTCAAAGTTAAACTTTATTGCAAATATAACTCATTTGGAAGATTGGTTATCAAAACTGAGAAAGCATACATTGAGGATAAATGATGTTATCGGGGTGAAAAGGGGATTTCTATGGACTCAATTTAATTTTACTTTTTTTCCCCGGAAATGAAAAGGGAGTAATTTGATTGAGTAGGATATGAAGCCATAGATAGGAATGTTACGGCATCCTTTGAAAAAAAATGTTCATAAGTTCCATATTTTTCAAAATGGTATTTTTCCATTAATATAGGGCAAACTTTCTCCGGCATTCCAGTACATACCACTAAATAGAATTCCTCAACCTCGAAGGCCAAGAAACAAATCTTTTGCTAAATTAATTATGTTCCATGTAAATATATCCAATGAAAAGTATCCAGTGGAATCATATTTTCAATGAAAATATCCAAAGTTAAATATCCAATGGATAGAAATTTCCGACGTAGAAATACCCAGTACCCCAATTAGCAAAAATTTTCAATTAAAAGTATCCAGTTAGTGAAAAACATACAACATAATAAAATAAAGTTAGCACGTTATAACGAAAACCAAAAATTGTATTTTTAGAACAAAAGCCTTACTAAAAGCTTTCAACAACATTGTTATTGAAAATTTTGTTTGTCAAGCACTGATTACTTGTTATTGCTGTTTTTAGGCGCATGAACTATTTATGCAAATTTACTACTATTAATTAAATACATATTTTATTGGTCTGATATGTCTATATTGAAAAACAAATGACAATTTGGATATTTTTTGGATTTGAATATTTTTACGTTCAATAATTTTACCCATTGAGTATTTTCACTTTGGATATTTTCATTATGGATATTTTCACCCATCGAACATTTTTACTTTGGATATTTTTCACTGCACTACCTTGCTACATAACATATTGTCTTAAAGGTCTTATTTTACTTTTAATATTTGCCTTTTCTAGCCAATCTTTGTTAGGTGTGCGTAATATTCGTACGAAATCACTCTTCCGCACTCTCAGTCCCTGCCCAGCTCCAATAAAAAAACATTTAAAATTTTAAAATTTTCTTCTTTTTAAATGTCCAGTAGCAAACGAGCGTTTTCCACAGCGTTTCGTATACTCAAGCCTAGCCAAGCAAGCCCGTACTAGGATTGGATGATCCAGAAATAAAAATACTCCTGTTCTAGGTCGGGCTTGTTGGGCCATAAGGAATGGTTGCGTTTGCCTCTCAAAGTAGTAAGACACAAAATCTCAAGGCGTTTTACTTGTTTTACTTTACTTTTTGATTGAGGTAGGTTTCAAACAAGAAAGTGATTGTTGAAAAATCTGTGGCTTTTGCAAATTAAAATTACTCATTCATTCATGCAGATTCTTCGGTGAGGGGCTTCTATTGTAGGGTAAATGGGAAGTGAAGTTTGTGTAGGCGATGGCAGGGCAGAGTTGTGGTGGCTTATGATAATTTTGGCAGAGGCGGATTTTTGTAAATGGAAACCTTAGGTAATGGATCCTTTATAAACGTTGGTTGCATGGAAGGATGTAAGCTGGGAGCCTAATGCATCTTGGAATGATCCAACCATACGATTCAGCCACAAAGGTCATTAACTCGCTCATCCAAACCATTTCATTTCAATTTATTTCCAAGAACCACTTGGGCACGGCTAAGCCAAAATTGCTTCAAGCATCCTAGCTAAGCCTGAAATTTGAAAGCGTACTTAACCGTTAAAACTAATACATCAATAATATTACTAAAAGAATAATATTATTATCAATAATATCATATTGAAATAAAGAGAAAGTTCATGAAAAGTAAAGGTAAAACTATTGTGTTTCACTTTCAAGTATCTTCACACTTCTCATCGAAAACAAATAAAGGCATAGAATCGATTAATCAAATATTGGTTTAACGGTTTCTTGTTTTTTTTCTCTGTTACTGTTAAAATAGTTTTCACTTCAAGTAAACTAATTTTTGTGAAGTATTAGTTGATTTCATTTTTATGTAGCTTTAAGATATTAATAGAGACTAATAATAGTGTAATTGATTTATTGACGAAAATTGTTTAACTGGATTCAAGTGTAATTTGCCTTGAAAAATTGATGCGGTGGTGAAAATTACATTACGTAAAAGTAGGTGGTACCCTTCACTTCATGTATCTACTCGGTAAAAACAAGACAACAAAAATCAAATGTAAAAAATTTTAGAAAGGAACACTTTCACTCTGAAACAAAAAATAATCGAAAATGTTTATATATTCACTTGAAAGATAAAATTATTTAAACTAAAACTCTACTTTTCTTTTAACTACTTGGTCATGGTCAGAGAAATTGGTTGAATGCTACTCGAGCGCAACGTAGAAATCAATTGTGAAATTATTGCGCGGTGTCTTTTATTTTATTTTTTTTAAATTTTAGATCAGTTGATCTAAAGACATTCTAGTCAATCATTTTCGATACGTAGAATTTGGGAACTCTGTCGTTCCAATCCTGAAGCTTTCGATAGTTCGGAACAGCCTGGTTTTCTTCGTTGAGTACTCCTCGAATAGCGTTCATCTGCACAGTTAATTGAGGCAATCAATTACAGGAGCTTTATTAGCATCAAAACAAAGCCAGATTTTAAGGCAAAACCTTACCTGCTCATGGCTAATTGTTTGTGGTTTTAGAAAAACGGTCCAGAGAACCACTTCGTCGCAAGTGGGCGTGGTCAGTGAACCTTCGTAGGTTGCGAACACTTCCAAGTCATCGGAAGGATACAGATCGTCAAGGCGGAGTTGCAACGGAAATTCAGTCACAGCACTATGATGCCTCAGGGAATTTGCTACGTCTACGATGCTATCCAATGCGTAATTATGATATCCAATTTCAAAAAATACCGCCATGACAGCCAATGCATGTGGATCTCCTGAAGTTACCGCTTCTGCCATAGAGCCATAAATGCTCTTGTAGTGAACAATATGTAATTCCATTGCAAACCTTGTAATTAGTAATCAACCATTACATTACAATTGAAATCAAAATCAAAATTTTAATTTTAAAAAGAAAAAAATATATTTCAGGAAATTTTGTTCTAAATTTTTTTTATAGTTCTTACTTTGTGTAGTCAATAGCATGTTCAGAACCTTCCCAATTCCTTTCTCCCCAGTGAAAGTGAAGCTGAGCAAATTTATAGCTTCCTGGAAGCCAACTTCCAGAAATACTGTAATCACTCACGAGTTCCGAAGTATTTAAAACTTTTTGAAATTGAACTAATTTGAAAGAAAACTTTAAATAAAAAAAAATCCGAATTCGTATTTATATAATTCATACTTGAATGGCCGTTGTTTTGTGCGTAGAAATGGTGCAGGATTTCGCTACGGTAGTAGTGATCTTTATAAAACTGCGTGTACTTTACGCCCGCGGGACAGTTTAAAAAGTATCTAGTTTTTCCCGCCACGTAGTAACGGCAGCCATTTTCCGTATTGTAAATGTAAAAATCGAAGAATTGGACACCTTCTAAATTGTCGATCATCTCACGAAGGTCGAATGTTGTGTCAATATTAACTGGTGACTGATGCTTCGAAGTAATAGCGTTACAGTACCCGACCCAAACATTCGGGCCACAAGTAAGGTTTGTTTGATCATAGCAGAAAGAGCTGGCTGATATGAAAAAAAAATCGACGCCATTTTTCAAGTTAATATTCTTGAAAACGCTGACAAATTTAAGTGGCATTTAACGTTTTTTAGTATTGTACCTGGAACGTTGGGGTGATCAACGGCCTTAACGCGAACAAGAGCTGCTAGTGAACCAAAAATAACAATTAGCTGCTTGGCAATCATGTCGAAGTGGTCTGCCTCAAAATGACGATGAACGATAAACGTTTAAATACCAATTTTGACTCCTCCAATTTACATAAAAAGGAGGGTATTTTTTAGCAAACGTTCTAAATCAGGCAACTTGCGAATGGGTTGAAGTGACGCTTTTAAATTTCCCCGCCTTCGCCTATTTTGATTGCACAATCGGACTTATTTTTCCTACCGATTACGAATGATGTTTTGATGCGATGACATGACATTGGCTAAATTTAAAGACTACGAGTGTAGACGCAAAATAAAAATCAAGATGCAAAGTCACGCATTTGAATCTTCAAGTTATTATCAGGCGAGGGTCCATTTTTAATCGAAAATTTCGTCATGTTTCCAACAATGGAGGGAATGTGGAAGCTATAAATAACATGTCGATCGGCAGCGGTCCGAGCTCACACATGCGCAATTTACAACAATGGTAATTTTTGAAAGATTGGAGTTTCTTGAACACATCTTAAAATGAGAAAGTACTAAAAACTAATTTGTCCACAGAAAACTGACAAAATAACATTCCGCTTTCTCTTTACAACATTAATAAAAAAGTTATTTTTATTTAAAGCTCAACAAATAGCATTTTCAACAATGGTAAGTTGCGCTTGCGTAGAGCTTGGTCTATGCCATTGACAAAAGTGGTAAATAATACTCTAGTAATTAATAGTAAGTAATTAATTTGACAAAGATCCGCCAACTACCTCTGGGATTCTTCCATCAGGCTTTTTATTTTGCAGTCGTATTTGCACTTTCTAATCCAGTACCTAATTAAGAAAGAGATGACAACCAACAAGGCAAATTAATTTGTGCTGTAAATTGCTTGGATTAAGTGATACAGATGTTCATGATTAGCATATCCGTTGTCACATTTCCTCCGTTTAGTGTAAATCTAATGCTAAAAATATCTGGAGTGAATAATGCTAATAGTTATCGAATTCCAACAGCGACGCCAGATTTGATGGACGAATTGAGTAGTTTCATACGCAACCGCTCTTATTGCATGAACAGATCAAATATCTAAAATCGAATCTCCATCAAATATTGGGTAGTCATTTACACAAATAACTACATCGAATGCATCAATTTCATCACAATAAATTACTTCGTGAGTTAGTTTATTCTTGATACCTGAAACCCAGATTAAGAAACAAATAGCGCCGTTGTTTTGCTCCGTTGTTTTTTCATAAAATAAAGTTAACATCGAAATGTTTTAATTTTTGACTCCAGTCGACCCAAGCTCTAAGCACTCGCAATTTGTCTAGGTCATGAAACCCTTGGTTGCCTGATTGGCGGAAATAGACATAAAGTTTTTTGTTTTATAACTTTCGCCTGTAAAAAGTTCCTGGTCCCAGGAGAAAGCACAGTGGTTTATTTTCTCCGCAATTTTAAATTTGTTGTTTGAAGACAGATGGTGAGGTACTCATGTGCTTTGGGATTAGATCCCAAAAGAAGCGTTCTCAAATGTACTGGCCACTTTGTGCTTTCTACAGCTATGTAATTTAGCATTATAATTTCTTTAGGTCATGTTACAAATCTGCAACGATTCGCAATGTTAACCTAAACTAATTTAAAAAAAACAGGAATGTTTTCAATCAAACTAACACTGCAACAGGCAAGGTCGCTTGGCAACGAATTAATGAACTTTTCTATAAGGTTATGCCATATCGCTGTTGATCGCGATTTTTACGAA